>BIMT01000049.1:0-94452 GCA_005406065.1 Metschnikowia sp. JCM 33374
GGAATCTAATCACTATAGTAAAGATTAGGGTGGATACAGGTGTGGGAGAAGATTTTGCTTGTTGCGAGTTGTTTGTTTGTTTGTTTTTTCTTTCTTTTTTTGGCTTTATTGTTTCTTTGGAAGGAGACCGGAGTATCTTCAGAACAGGAAGGAAGTCAAGACGTATTCGCGAGGTTCCTGTATGCCTTGTTGTGGCTTCCTCCAAAAGGTACACCAATTTCATTTCATGAGGTTCGAGGTAACACCAATCGGGATTTTTGCATTGTTTCAGGATTACAACATGAATTCCATGTCAATGTAAAGGAAAGGGTATTTTTGGTTGTGAAGAAGGAAAGTTTACACTTTGCGCATTGAATGGGTAGGTGGATGGCCAACAATTCCCAAATGAGTTAAGGTTCCGGCGGCACCTCCAACGACGCCAAGTACAATAGTGCATTCTTCGTATATTTCAGAGTGGCGGGTACTGGGTGAAGCTTTTGGTCTGGAGATTCCTACTAATCCAAAAATAGGTATTGTTTCTATACAATTGGTTTTTTTTTTTTTTTTTTTTTTTTTTTTGTTTTTTTTTTCTTTTCAGTTTTAAAGAAACATTAGACGGCAAGCCGTGTCCGATGTATTGGGGACCAAGGAGAACACGCCATAAAAGAGGGAAATTTGGTGTCTTAACGAAGGCTGGATCCACAAATAGACATCCCCGAACAGTCAAAACTGCTCTCAGTTCCTTGTTAAAGGGTAGACATACACCCACAAAACAGTGCCCTTTGGTTGTCACTTGGGACTTCTTGAAACAGCTCGGGGATCTCAGGTTACAACTCTTCATTTGGAAATATGAAACTTAAGTTTTAGGAAAGATCTGGAAAATATCTGAATTATTTCACCACTATAGAACCAATATATATTACTCAAAGTATCTTACTGACTAAATGCACGTCAGTTCCCGGTGTACTTCTCTTGCTCCTTTCTTGGATCGACCATAGTTGAAACAAGTTCATACCCAGAAACTGCGGAAATTAGGCGGTCGAACGGTGGCTTTTGGCCTTTAAATATGATTTCTCTACTGTTAAATTCAGGTGCTCAAATTCCACACTCCTCTACCCCAATTTTTGCTTTTAAAAAAGAGGAAGAATTAAAGCTTTAGGGAATTTGAATGAAGCTTATATAAACCAGATGAGACCCCGTAAATTTAAACTGTTCTTACTCCTTTCCCGTTGTCGTTGACTGGATACTCTTCTCATTTTGTCTTGCAAAATGAAGCCCATCATTGCCCTTTTGGTAAGCTCTTTTTTTTTAACATTAGCAACTTCAGCGGTAACCCCCAAGTCTCAAGTATCCCATGAGGCCTTGCGGTACCTTCCCACGGACTTTCAGGCACCACCAGTAACCCAACCACCCCCAAAGCTTAACGATATCGTTATATCCACTGGAGGCCAGCCTTCTGCTGGGGCCTGGTATCTATGGGTGGAAACGGCACTGACCCATACTTCGAGGCAACAGAAGTGCCTAAAATGATAGAAAGGTTTGTTCTGCGGCTCAAGAGATTTGTTTTCCGCGGCGTGTTCAATGTCCCAGCCTTTGAGTATGAGCTGGACGATCTCCAGACCGAGCTTACACAGATTATTGGTGCAATGAAGTCCACCGATCCAACGGAGGAGCTTTTGGGCCAGCTCCGACACGCCAAGGGGGTATTTCTGAAGATGTCCGGGTCAGTGGCGGACCTCAAACACTATAATTTATCCGACCTTCCGGGCCACGAGTGGGTATACAAGATTATCCAGCTCAATTTGCATCTTTTAATGATGTACGACTCTCTTGGGAATCTCGACACCCTGATTCCTGGATATGTGCAGCACGTGTTTTATTCCTGGCGAAATATTCATGTATGGGGCATGAATTTGCGCCAATTGAACCATGTACCTAAGGAAATACGCATGTTATATGAGTCTCAAGCTGCTACGGCCCAGGCTACCATAAATATTTTGGGGGAGCAAATGTCTGAGGATTCCGTTATTGAAACTGAATTGCTTCATTGTTGATGGTCTTGGAATTTTGTTTGGGACGGGAGTTTTTGGGGGTTTCCTCCTTGATTTGATATATTGTTATAGCCAGGATTTTACCACGAGAGTTTCGGGGAACTTTAAGAATTAATTTCGGGGTAGTTCGTTCTGGTTAATATTGGAAGTACAGAGGCTTTCCAATGTTGGCCACCACCAGTTTCGATGTTCTTATATAGTTATATTGTTATATAGTTCACTTGGGTGGTAATAAACAAGGAAGAGTATGAAGGGTGGTGTTTTTGAGAGTAAAATTATCACCGGAAGTGGATTAATACTGCTTTCTTGGACCCCAAAATCGCATGAATCGCGTCGTAAACTATTATGCATGCTCTTTGGAAAAGTCCACATTCTAATGTCTCGTATTCGCTTCATAAACTCAAAAATATGCATATTATTGGTTTTTCAAAACAAAGGTGTATTACATAACGCCGCCGCATGAAAAGCGACACAGAAACAACACAAAACCTCCCCCGGTAAACACATCTGGATAAAAGAATAATCAATGTAGTCATCCCTTATCCAAACATCTGTAGACCACGTCAGCCGGCTCATAATTTGGTATCCTCCCATCTTATTTAGTTCAATAACTGTCTAAATTGCACCAACTAGGGCTTCTTAATGCTATATACGTTTTGTGTGAAAGCACCAACATCGGATCCCGCGCCTCCGTGTCTTCAACTCTTTATTCCTCCAGGTGTTACCACAATCATGCTAAATACGGGGTTGCATACGTTGCAGGTGGCCTATTTCTTATAATCAGCTTGGGCCTATGATACATGGGGTACATAGGCCAACAGGCCAAGATAAAAGCCTAAAGGGCCTTGTTATCTTCCATTCAAACGTTTGGACAATGTTTTCAAGTCTCTTCCACTTCTTCTTTCACGAAATAGCCACTGCACTTCTGTTTTTTCACTCGATTGTTTTTATAGATGGCTGCTTTAAAGACTGCCCATACGGCCGTGGGAAACTTCTCAAATACTTCCGCCATGCCGACACTTTCTGGAGAAGGCCCTCTGGTCAAAGCCCTGAATGCATCCGAATAGCTCTTCCCCGTTAAGGGGAGGCATACAAATAACGAAGTTCTGCGTACCCTGTATACATAAAGTTTTGGAACTATACACATGAAACAATAGACATATAACATCCAATTAGGTTCTATTTCGTGTAAGAAAACCGCCAATGGCTCGGAAATATCTTCTCTGCTCAAACCGGCGCTGTTCAAGCCATTTATCGTTATAAACAGTCATATCACTATAACCGTCTAAGTATTCCATATATATAGAATCATGTTTTTTTCCAAATGCCTTCCACTATTAACATTAAGACGGTGCCTTCGCATGTTTCAGAAACATTCTACACTCCTGGAACCCACCACTGCTGTTTTAAAAGGCGCTTTTTCTCACTAGGGTCATCCGGGTGGTGCAAAAAATAGGGCACCAAACAAACTTTCCTGGGCCACATTAACTGACCCATAACAAGTCCAAAGGCTATGCTCCTGGCACGCATTGTCAGAGGCTGAGCCTTTATAAAAGGAACAATGATAGATCTACGTCTTAAAAACTGATGGGAAAGGATTTCCAAACCAACTCTTATGGGATTTTTATTGATAATTGATCAACAGTTTCAAGATCTTTGGACGAGCGTGTCTAAGACTTATTCACAAGTATAAGCTCGAGAAAAACGGGTTCCTGGTTTATTTTCTTCCCTTTCTTAGGTTGAAACTATACCAAGTAGAGAATAATAGATGAAACTGGTGATATATTTTGCACAATGATCACGCAGCATGACCCTAATTGTAGCACTGAAACCATGGCAGAGTATACAGCGCCATTTTTATCTAAGAGTAAAGATTGTTGGTGTTGCCGTATAAAAGTGAGATATTCCCACTCCAGGGACTCTTTAAATGGACCAAATCCGGTCGCTGCTGTGTTTTCCCCGAAAATAAAACACACAAAGATATCATTTTTCAAAATGAGAACTTGGCTGCTTTTGCTTGCGGCTGCTACACTTTGCTCGCCTCTTTTTGCTGCTGAACCCGTTTATCAAGGACTTCCCAAAAGCGTTACAACTCCCTCCAGGTTCAATACTGCTGGAGACGACGTTTCCAGGGCACTTGAGGAACCTCTTATCGGATACAACGATATCAATATATACAACGATATCGCCAGGAGAAACGATGCCGACACGTCCAAGCTCTTCCACAGAGCCTCCAGTATACTTGAAAAGCTCTTTCAGGACTTGAAGCAGTTTATCAAAAATGACAGATTCGATTATAGTGCATTTGAGACCCGAATGTCGGAGCTCCGCGGAGACCTTGTGGCGGTGGAGTTTTTGGTGGAAACAGAGTTGGATCCCGCCCCATTTCGTAAGAGCCTCGCGTTTGTGCGCTACTTCTTTGAGGTGATGGTGTATTGTGCCGACAAAATGAAACAATATGCTCCTTCCGAATCGGAACCAAGAGGATACGTGGTCCTTTTTGAGATGCTTGAACTTCGGGTGAGGGCATTGGCACTCTGTGACATTAATGGCACCCTCGACACTCTGGTCAAAGGGTACAGAGACCGGCTAGGGCTACTCCAGCGTCTTTGGTATGTCTGGGGTGTGGATTTCCGGAATTTAAAAGCCATGGCCCAAGGAATGACGGTGTTGTTTGAATCACAGACCACACAGGTGAAGAATACTCTTGATTTATTGCAAGGGCAATTACTGGAGCGGAAATGAGGTGGTTTTGGGAGTTTTCAGGCTTTTTTGACCTTCAGACGTTTCTGGCCTTTAAATATTCCGGCTTTTAAATATTCTGGCTTTTAAATATTCCGGCTTTTAAATATTCTGGCTTTTAAATTTTCTGGTCCTGTTTTCTTTTGTTGGTATTTCCAAGATACAAGTCTGAATGGAAACGCTTCACCCCTCACTTTTGGATACACCAGGTAATAATGCAGAATCATAGAAGTTTCTATTAATCAAACTTTGGCTTCTTTGTAGTAAAGCTATACTCTTGGAAACATTACCCCGCTTTTTCGTCAGTAGAGTGTGCTCGTCGATAGTTGCGAAATAACCGCGTCTGAAGGGTCAATCAAATGTACTTTCTTGCGTATTTGGGAAAGTGATTTCTTCAAATATTCTTGAAGTCTCTCAGGCAGATCAATAAATGTCAGATTATGAACTCGTTCTCTTTTCAAGGGCTTTTCGGTCATAATTATTGGAGACTAACGATCTCAGGGAATACTGTTGCGTTGACCACTAGAATATCACGTGATATACGACTCTTGTCGATTTCCGACTTTCATATCCCTGGGTTTAGATCGGGAGATTCCTCGAAATATTACAAGTAACTCAATCGGGGAAAACTTATGCGCAAAGGGACTTTTTCTAAATCATTAGATAAAGTAACTAACCAGTCTTTTTTTTAGTACACATCATGCTTCAAGGAACTAAGTGTCCTTCACATAACCTATAATTTCATGGGTGGTCAACATTTCCTCTACATATGTGTGTAATTTTGAAAGTAAAAGCTCTCCAAGTCATGAGTTCGGCAGCCTAACCTACATTGTGAGTCAAACATTTGGGTGCACGTTATGGTGCATCAAAACTTGTCCAATACCAAGGATTTAACTTCCGAGGGTTGATTTTAGTGGGATATGCTCTTGTAAACCCATATCGGGGATTTTCTGGTACATGGTGTTGTTTTTTTGGCAATTAGAAACCAATGGTCTTGTTATGGATCTATAGTTGACGCCCCCGTTAGCTTGCACCCCCGTTAGCTTGCACCCCCGTTAGCTTGCACTACTCTGCATAATCTCAGAAACACATTATCCCGGGTCTTTTTTAAACAATTTTTCTTTTCCCTTGGTTTAGCTTAAATAGTGACGTTTAAAGTTCAAACATTCATAATTGAGTAGTCCCATCCCATACAAGCAAACTTTCTACCATGTGTATTTGCATAAATGCATAGATGAACATGTTCGCATAAATGGGCGGGATCCCTCGTTAATTTGCACCCCTTGTTAACTTGTAGCAAAACTCCTCCAAGAAGGCGGTAGGTCTTACAAGGGGCTACTGTATTACCATAATTGTATGCAAACAATTACTTCAAGGCGTAAAGGTCAAAGTAGACCTAAGAGTATTGATGAGATCACAAGAACTTGAATTCTACCCTTGTGTTGTTCTGGAGTTTCTTCTCAGACTTAAAGCGTGTTCTCCTTTTCAACATTGGATATTGGGTATTTAGAATATTTGAATTATCCTTCTAACTGCCACAATACATGCAGTCTGCCCCATACCCTTAGATATTATCCCCGCCAAACGTGCCCCGTAATTTAGTAAACACACCTCAAATTATACACTCCCTCCAGAATCTAGGGGCTTTTCACGAGGTGAAATCGCCATAATTGTTTTTAATGGGACCATTAATGTTGATGGCACCTCGCAAGTATCCTTTCAAAACGGTTTCTATGAGGATATGCACACTTCAAGGTATACCTGGTCTGCAGTGGAAATATTGAAAACTTCGCCGTGCACCGAGCTTTTCAAATGGAAATTATTCATCGAAAGTTGTGTATCCCCCGCTTCTCCGCAAGCTTTCCTGTTTTGCATTGCTATTTATTTCATTAAGCCAGTCACGCATGAGCATGCACTGCCCCCCCCTCCTAGCCCTCTACAAAACCACCTCCCTCAAAACCAATTTGCGAAGAAACTCTTTTGCTGATTGTTCCAACTTCTCCCTTTTCGCCCGAAAATGCACTGAAAAGATTTAAAGGGATGACCCATACACGCCGAGTTCTTCCCCACTTAGGTGACTGAAAATCACCCCGCTTGTGATTGACATCGTTGGTATTGCCATCCACACCAGGCTGAGTTCCAAACGCACACTTTTCTTGTGCTGACGGAAATTTAAAACTCAGCCTGTGCTTACTTCCTAGGGTTCCTCACCTGGAGTGTTTTTCAGCCAAGCGATTCCTAAATAAGTATATAATACTGCAAACTTTCTGAAAAGTGATGAGTGTCTTTTTTCCAACCACATTTATTATGAAACTCTTGCCTTCTTTCTTAATAGCTGCCATTTTCTACCACCCCACGGCGTCTGCCGCTCCATTAAGGATGGAAAGCCGCGTCGTGGGGTTCTTCCCAACCACCCAACCAATTAACGTTGCTAAAGCCGACGCAATCTTCACCGAGCGCCTCAAACTAAAAACATATGTGCCATATAACGATACCAAAGGCGCCTCGGAACTGGTGCAATGGTTTGTGGACCAGTTGAAGAGTTTCATTGGCCCTGTGCATTTCGACGCGTTCCAGTTCCTGGTGGTGCAGAGAAAGCTTGCACAAACCATTTTGGATATCGAACTTTTGGCGCAAAACGTGCTTGTGAACAATGAAATACTTTTGGCTCAGCTCCAGTTTGCATCCAAGATGTTTCAAGCCATGGCTTTTGCAGCAGAAGACCTACGGGTGCATGGGGATTCCAAACTACTCGAAGACACTTTGATTTGTGAAATGGTGGACTTCCATATCCGGGTATGGGGATTGTTCAATTCACGAGGGTCTGCAGACTACCATATTAAAGACTATCCCGAGAAACTCTCTTACTTCTGGCTCCGTGTGGGGGCTTTGGAGGGCCAGTTTAGGCGATTGGATGGTGTTGCCCAAAGTAAGCGTCGGTTATTTTGGCAGCAGCGCAATGAAGTTGCAAATATCATCTACCTGTTATCGACTCAGATGGGCCTGTGAAGTGTTTTTATGTTTAATGCTTTTTGGGATGTAGGACGAAACATGAGGATGTGTCTTTGTATCACCTATTCGAAATCTATAAAGTATTATTTACCTGAAGGAGTGGATCACAGGTGGCTTTGACAATTCCAAAAACTCGTGCAATGAATTGAATTCTTACCAGAAGAGGAAACATGCGTAGAGTATCGTAGAGTATCGTAGAGTATCGTAGAGTATCGTAGAGTATCGTAGAGTATCGTAGAGTATCGTAGAGTATCGTAGAGTATCGTAGAGTATCGTAGAGTATCGTAGAGTATCGTAGAGTATCGTAGAGTATCGTAGAGTATCGTAGAGTATCGTAGAGTATCGTAGAGTATCGTAGAGTATCGTAGAGTATCGTAGAGTATCGTAGAGTATCGTAGAGTATCGTAGAGTATCGTAGAGTATCGTAGAGTATCGTAGAGTATCGTAGAGTATCGTAGAGTATCATGTCATCGAGTATCGTATGTAGAGTATCCGAGTATCGTAGAGTATCGCAGAGTATCGGAGAGTATCGTAGAGTATCGTAGGTATCGTAAGTATCGAAATATCGTAGAGTATCGTAGAGTATCGTAGAGTATCGTAGAAGTATCGTAGAGTATCGTAGAGTATCGTAGAGTATCGTAGAGTATCGTAGAGTATCGTAGAGTATCGTAGAGTATCGTAGAGTATCGTAGAGTATCGTAGAGTATCGTAGAGTATCGTAGACTGTGTAGGTCTTTTGGCCGCTATAACTTGGATATATTCGGAAATTCAGTTGAGGAAATCCACTTAAATAGGCCGATCCTATGCTCCTGAATATTTCATTTTTTAAGGAAGATGACTCCACGCTAATCGTGAGGCAATTTCTGCTCTTGAAGATGTATTAATATATAGTATGCAGGGTTAGCTGTGCTGATTTATAGAAAAAAATACTGAGCCGTGCTGAACTACAATTCAACGGCCAATTTTTTCACCTTTTTAGACGTCTTTGATTACGATGATTTATTTTAGACTATCGAGGATGTTTTTATTCTATACTGCACATTACATTGTGTGGTAATATCTCCTTCCTCCCTATATTCTGGGAGCGGCCTTAGAATAAACCATCACTTTAGATAGGTGTTGAAATAATGCAGTACCCATCATGTGATCTGCTGACTCGTTCTTTCTAAGATTGCTGTGCTGGCTTAATGTGCGAAAAAGCCTTCACCCTGACTTATTCTAATAAGTTCCTCAACCACCTTAACAGGCCATGAACCCAACTGTTACCTGTGAAGTCCTAATCTTTCTATTTAGATAGTTTACTATGGCCAATACAAGAACTAACCCTGGTGCCACTACTGGCACTAATACATCTGTCCACTATTCTTCCAACTACTCACTTAGACACTTCACCTTCCTTAAAAACAAATACGTAAAGATATTGATTTCAAGAGTCTTGAAGACGAATCTCCATGTGTGATATCTGGTCCACCAATCATGCCTACCATTTATGCAAGCGCGATTGTTTCCTCTCAACAATAGGAATGACTGTATACTTTTGGGTGCAACAGGTAGTCTCCATCAATGCGCACATATTCACTCACTTAAGTACAGATTAGATAGAACTTGATTTTTCGAGTTAAGTTTTTAGGTCAGAAACTTTTCATTCTATAAATACACATTAATTAGACATACTTTGGGAAGTTATCACTCCACTATTAAAAATGACGGGGTACATAGCATTTCCCTCCTTTTGTGCAAGTGAGCGGGGATGCATCTCGCGGGGTCCACTGTGATTATCATTTCTAGCCGCTGCAGTAAGTTACATTTCAACACTCTTTTTCTGAAACACTGTGTGGGGGTTTTTCTAAACTTTATACACTTCAAGGGTAAAATCTTTTGAATTGTAGAAAATAACCTCTTTTCTGTTGACAGCTATTTCGGGGGTTTCTGAAGAGAACCCCAGTACATCCCACTTCTTTAAATTAACGACCGTTTGTTTTAGTTTTCCTGGTTTGTCTACAGAATCTGCAAGCACCACGCAGCCTTATACTTGGATTCAATAATACTGTTTAATATCTGTGACATGGACTTTCATGTAGATAATTTACTGGTATGATTCTGTTGTTGTCCTGCATAACGGTCTACTTTGTATCTCTGGTAATAAGTTTCATCCCAAACAGTTTTACGTTACCCTGAAATGAAAATAAAGCGGCTGTTTTCTAAGGTACTACACTCCCTTGGTTCATTTAACTCCCCGCTCATTCTAGCTTGGGAAACAGCCACGGGTCAAAATCGGGCAGTGTCAGCAGGTTGACGATTTCAGCCCAACTAAAATTGGAGAAATTTTCAACTATGTTGGTATTTTCGGTTCCTGTTAAAAGAAAACAAATGGCTTCACTCCCAAAACATTGAGCCTTTTACCACAAAACACATTATATTGGTAGAATATGAAACATCGGTTATTTCTGGGTATCGCCACCCTCCTATTATTGTTGAGCTCACCTGCTGTCGGTAAAGAAGGGTCATACCATGACGCCACTGGAAACCCGCTTATGAAAGACGCAGTCAAGGTGACCCAAGAAGATGACTACAACTCCTGGCAAAACCTTTTAAGCAAAGAGGATATTCTTGGACCCTCAGTGTTGGAGTCCAAGAGCCGCAAATACAGACCGTTCAATGAGACCAAAGTGGCTGAAGAACTGTTGATGTGGTTTGTGGACGAGTTGAAAAGCTTTCTTCCAGACATGAACTTTGAATTGGACCGCTTTCGCGGCCGTGCAATCGAATTGGGCAAGGCGCTTGACGATATCGAGAATTTGGCGGAAAACGCTCTTCCACGCAGTCAACTTCTCCGAGACCAGCTCCATAATGCCAAGCTACTGTTCCTGAGCATGACCACCGCCACGGAAGAGTTGCGGCATTACATGTTCTCCAGTACCGTGGCGCTGCTTTTGGTGTGTGAAATGCTAGTCCTCAATGTTAGGTTGGTAGGATACCAAACATCCCGAAGCTTGCTTGACATTTTTATTGACGACTATGCCCACCATCTTTTCGCCTCCTGGTTTCAAATGTGCTGGAAAGTGCAAGAATTCCATAGTTTGGCCGGCGTTTCCAAATATACCCGGGATTTGTTTGAGCAACTGTGGATGAAAGCCGATGCAAAGATTCGCGACTTATTGGGGCAAGTTTCTTATACCGAGTTTAAGCGTTTCACCTCGTTTACCATGTGGAAGGGTGTGGCTTACTGTAACAAGGCATCGAAGTCAGCGGTTTTAGTGGTTTAGTGGACGTTTGTGTGTGTTGATATATGGAGGGTGTATGTTCTAGAATGAATCATTACTAGGAGTGGTTTATCCTGATATCCAATCACAGGTTATGGGGGAATTTACGGCATGACACGGCTGATTTCCTGGCATTTCATAAAATGGAAAATTCATCCAAATATTTGTTTAGGTAGACAGAAACTATGGTAGATGCATCATCTGGTTACCTTCTTCCACAACTATAGTCACCGAGACATCGAGAATGAAAAAGGGGGTTTTCCTTGTGATGCACATCTTTCCATTTTGGGCCTCGAAAAAAACAAACCTAGCTGAAAGCTTTTGGGGAGAAGATATTTCCAAGCCATGCAAAGTGTTTTGTTTTCTCGTTTCAGTCATGAGGTTTGCCCAGATAGAAACATCTCCAAATGAGCTTATTTGGTCCAGTTCAAGTATATCCATGGATCGTTGGCTTCTTTTGAACTTCTGTCGAGTATTTGAACCTAGGTTCAAGATCAAAGACGATACCTTCCTGTGGGAGATGGAGGTTGCCCAAAAAGGACAATGTCACGCCATTTTTTCATCGAAAATTTCGGGGCATACACTAAGCCTTCCAGTAAGTGTGTTGAAAGTCGATTCTGGATGCGATATTTTCTGCACCTTCTGCTCTGGTCCTAACTAAGCGAGGGACGAATTTCAGTTATTGGAATTTATATGAAATAAAGAAATGATTGTTTCCATGTCTCCATCCCTCAGTCTATGCGTATTGGCCAAAAACTTTGGCGGCTGAAAAACAAGGAGTAGTTATTTTTCCTCCTCCGTGGTCTTGGTGTCAACAAAACCACCTACCATAGTTTTTCTCTCTAAAGACGGGGTTCGGAACACCACTGCCCTTAAATTCTGTACTCCTTGACGTCATGAACGACGCTTGTTTTATCTTTTTCTGCACAGCCTTTGGTATCGGTGCCTCAAAATATACCCCACAATTTGATACAGCCAAATTGTTAGATATTCAAACCCTTGATGGAGTAGGTCGGATTCTTCGTGAACACAAGAAAAAACAGCACACAGCTTCAAAGATGTTCTTATATACTTCAACAAGGTTCCAGTATACTCTTCTGTTGATTAAGTGAATTAATCAGAAATATCTCAGTTTTGTCGAACATTTGGTTGAAATCTAATGGAACACTTGGCCGTACCAAAGCAAACCCCTCCTCCGTACAGAAAGTCACAACATGAGTCTGATTTCATGTTTCCTTATAAAATCTATACAACTTCGTCCGATTGCGAGCACTGCCATACAAAGATAAGACTCCTGGTCAGTGTTTTCATGAGGCTTGGTTTTTTTCTGATTACCGCAGCAACGTTTTCGTGTGTGTTTGCCCTGTGGCGTTTCCCGGGAGTAGGTTTAAACGTCAACGGGGACAAAAACGTGGAGTTTGCCGGGATAAACTTCCACATTGACCGCTTCACCAAGAAGTTCTTTGAACTAAAACCGTTCGGCAGTGACCCACCCACGAGCACTGTCAATGATAACAAAACAAATCCTTTAGACAGTAAAGTATACCCCAAACCCCTGGCGGGTGATAATGATGACTTGCTCGCCGGGCATGTTTCAGCAGGACTGCTCCAAAAACCTGGATATAAGGATGATGACTTCGACGAGTGACAACTAGCCCCCGGCACATGGGATTTTGAGTCGGGAATCGTACAAACGCCGTTTAACGCTACCCAGGAGGCCCAGGAGCTGTTTGAGTGGATCGTAAAGCAGATGAAATCGTTTATGAAACCAAGATATTTCGACACGTTCCAGTTCGAGGCGGTGGCAAAGCGCTTGGCCGAAGACCTAGGCGATATCCAGATCTTGGCGTATAGGGCTGCGCGGAAAAACACCCAGCTCAAAGCCCAGCATGAATACTCCTTGGAAATGTTCAATATCATGGTGTTCTCCGCGGTCGAGTTGAAGTACTATGTCCATGTCAAAACACGGGGGCAATTCTTGGTGAACAACTTGCTCGAGCTCAATGTGCTCCTTTTGCTTTTCCACACATCGCAAGGAAAACTTGATCTAAGTGTGGACAATTACGCCGACCGCATATTTGATTTCTGGCGTAGTTTATGCTGCTGGGAAGAGGAGTTCCAAGCGTTGCATCGGGATGTTGTTCACATGAAGACACCTCCGCTTATTTAAGCAACAGCTGAAACAGGCAAAAAAGGCTCTAAAAAGGCTAATGGGCCAGATTCCCCATACAGAATATGTGTCCTTACAGCTGAAAGATACGTGGGTATCAGTGTCGCCACTGTCTTTTGACCCGCTGCTTACATTTCTGGATTTGTCCGATCCATATGAGCATCTGGATAAGTTCTTGGGAGGTTCTGGTGCACCTGTTAGTGTGGGGGGGAATGATGTGAATTCACAACATATGAAAAAAATATGAAGAAGGAAATTTTCCTTAGCGGATTTTTATTCGATGGTCCATGCCGGGGTCATTTTTTGATGCCAAGCTTCCATTTTTTAGCAAGTCGAGCGTGTGAAGAATCACCTACTGATCCTCTGGAACATTGGTTCTTACCATCTTGTGTATTGGTTTGTTTTCTCCATAGGCTCCCATGCAGATCCCAAGGATCAGTTTGTGGTGGTAACGATTTGTATCTTCCTGTATGTGATTTGAATTTTTGTTCTATTTTGAGGTTTTCTTGTTCACTCCTAGGTTAGCCTTCCACGGTAGCTTTTAAAGAATTTTTTCCGATTTCTTAGGGGTTCTTGCCCATCCGTTTAATTATAGCAATTTGTCAATAGCGGAAAAGTTCGAACTTTGCGTTCCAACAATGTCATAACAGACCCTCGGAAAATCGCTTTTGGATCCTCCAACACGTATTCTAATCCGCTAAAATCACAAGAACAAAATCGCAACAATAGTTTTCGCCATATGTTCCCATAACCCATCCAAATAAGTATTTATTTGGTTTCTTATTCTGGAAAGACCCATAAACAAAGATACACGGGAATCGACATGGATTATTTCCTAAAGATATTAAATTACATTCTTTTATGTTGTGCCCTTTCATAAAGAAGGTTTAAAGTACGTATTTTGATGTAATACTTGGGAAATCCATAAAGGCGCACGGTTTTTTTTATCAAACTAACTTACTTGATTTAAACATTTTCTGGTAAATAGCCAAAAGTTTTCCAAAAGTTTCAATCGGAGAAAACTTCGCCCTCGCACGCTAGTCAAATAGAACAGTCAAACGTTTTGTTTCTTTAATGAAACAATGGTTTTTGCTTAACCATCGGATTCATTCCTTTTTAAGTTATTCGAGGATGCATTTCACGATTGTGGGCGGTTATTACATGATTCCACCCCTAAGAACAAAAACTAATCAATGAAATAATGAAAACAACCACGCTATAGTAGCAGAGCCTTGTGGCAAATTCTGCTTGAGTGTTTATTTCAAATTATTTCCCTTCAACACCTGCGATGTCTTTCAAGGCATAACTTGCATTCTCTTTACAAGAATTCCACACATAAGCCTGCTTCAGTTCCAAACCGTTACACGCGACGGTTTTCAGTCTTCCTTCATGAATTGCTAACATATATATACATCTAACAGAGCAGTTAATATATAGAACAACCCCCTATAAAAGCACCGGTTTTCTCCCCTGGTCGTGTGATCAAAGCCTCCCCATACGTATGATGAGACCACCGGTAATATTGGCCTTTACATCCATATTCTCTACTTTCGAAGCGGCACTTATTCCCACCTACAGAGCCCTTTTCCTCTCCCCTGCTCCCAAACCTTAGGTGGACGTTTGGCATTCTTCAACGCCACACTTCTTCCCAACCCTCGTGTTTTTATATCCAAACGGGGCTACTACCCCGCATACAACGAAACACAAGAGGCCGAGGAACTGTTGGAGTGGTTTTTTGGGCAATTGAAGACGTTCATCCGGGAAAGCTACTTCGAGGCAGCCCTGTTTGAGCGTGTGGAAAAACAACTCGAGGCTGATTTTCGGGATATCTCCAATTCGGCCCAGTACATCAGTCCATACAACCCTGTGCTCTTCCAGCAGCTCCGGTTTTGCCGGCGGGTGTTTGAAACAATGCAGTTTACTGTACGAGAGTTCAGCAACTACAGCTTAATGACAAACACAAGCCAATTTTTGCTCAACAGTTTGGTTGAACTCAACGTTAGAGTCTTGGGGTTATGCGATTCGCATGGAATGCTTGATGTTGATGTCCGGGGCTATTCAGAGAAGCTCTATGGGTTCTGGCGCAATATGTGCAGCTGGACAGAGCACTTCCAAAGTTTGGAGGGTGTTGCGGAAGACATACGTGATTTATTTTTGGACCAGAAGATCGAAGTCGAGGAGAATATCGAGAATTTATGGGGCCAGGTTCCGTAGGGGGGGGGTTTTGCTTTCTGTTTTGTGGAGGGGCTTTTGGCTTGTTTCTGAAAAACGCCAAAGGATATTTTGAAAGTTATTTAGTGAAACATTTCGGGAAACCTATCGAAAGTCATTATTTAACGCTACCGATGGAAAAAAAAAGAGTTTTTTTTGGTGACGTAAAGCTAGCCCGGGTATTTTCCACCCCGAAAGATTAGATAAAATACAGCAGAAACACCTGTTCATTTTTTTTTTTTTGTTACCCCGTTTAATCAAAGAAAACAGTGACAGTATGTAAGGGAAACTGACTCGGGATATCCAACTTCAAAAAAAAAAAACATTTGTCGATATTAATCATGCAATAGTTTTAAGACACGTGTGTGGATGTTGAACAAATTTATTGCGGTCCCTTCTTTATATTTAAAACGCATTATTGAAACCTTCATCTACACGTGGCCATTCCATGAAATAAACCCGGTACTGTATCACATATTTAAATTTACTAAAAATAACTCCAAAAAAAACTCCCTTGCAGAATTGGACATTGCATCGATAGCCTGTTTTACAAGATATCCCCTTTGAGCTTTTTTTCTTTAAAGAAACAATTATAGGATGCCGCTATTTTCCTAGTCAAAAACTCCTCTTCTCGTGTATTATCAGTTCTAAAAGTCCTCAAAATGATCATCCATGAAGGCTTATCTATAAACTATCTTTTCTCAGAAAAAAAGGCTGTCTCGCAAATTTCCAAAGAATCTATGGTCCACATGCACATGGTATTTGTGAAGCACAAACGCATAAATTTGCGAGTGGCGCCCCGATTGGGTAACAGCTCCTTTTCTGTACGTTTCATGATGAGATGTTTTTACTCTTTATAGATTTATCTATCTTTCTTTTTTGCCATATCTGGTATTTCAAACGATTGTGCATGATACATGTGCTTTGAAGGGGCTTCTACTTGCAGCCACACATTGTCATGGCCCAAAAGGGCAATAGTATCTGACATGCGGCGCATAGAGTTGGTAATTCCTTTTCTATCTATTCATCATCCTTCCTTTAGTAAATTCAATATAAATACATGAATATTTCTAATAGACTTTTTTTTTTCTCATCAACAAAAAAATCAATATATCCAAAATGGCTGCTCCTAACACTTCTTCCAAGACCACTTCCACTCCAAACAAGGACAACTGGGGCATGACGGCCTCTTCCCCAACTGGCTGGTACACTTCTTGTGTTATTGCTTAAATTCTTTTAAAATTGAGAGCATACCTTTTCGAAAAAAAAAGCCCTTTAGGCACTTGGTAGATATATATTGCTTGTGTTATGAAATCTCAATATACGTCATTAAACCACTCAGAAACGTAGACTAGTGAGATCTACTTCAAGCAGAATCTGCACCCCATCTATTGAGAAATAGGGTCTTAAAGACTTTCCATCTTTTTTTTTATAGAGTGCTGGTTGCAATTAAGAGAAAAGATCTTCTTAATAGTTAGTGCCGAAGTCAATTTCTACATGCAAAATCATCTACATTACAGAATTTGTCTTACTGCCGTGGATTTGTCAATGGGAAAAGTTCTAAAACTTCTTTTGTTTTCTGTTGAATCGACATGATTCCTTAAAACAAGTGTAACAAAAAGAAGATTTCCTGTCTCAAGTTAGAAGACATGAAAAAATAAAAAGAATTGGACGAGTCCGGAGTCGAACCGGAGACCTTTCCCATGCTAAGGGAACGCGCTACCAACTACGCCACACGCCCAGAGAAGAAATGGTCCCTAGCAGGATCGAACTGCTGATCTTGGCGTTATTAGCACCACGCCTTAACCAACTGGGCCAAGGGACCGATTTCTGAACGTTATAATTTTCATCAGTACATGATGTACCGAACTAGTGTTTTATTGTATGCAGTATGCATTTCTGTCTGCAGGCCGTGTGCGAATGCTTATTCGTTAGAAATACGCTAACATCAAATTTGATGGGATCATGGAATAAAAATTTTATTAAGCAAAAAAAACATGAGAAAACTGGAATAAAAAACTAGATAGCAGAATGGGGCCAGAGTTCTTTAAGGTCTTGAAATATAATGGAAGAAAACAGAATAGTGTAAGTATTTTTAAATGCTGGATTGTTTTTTTTTTCTTTTCGCTTTGTAAGAAAACGCACTTAATAAATGAGAACTTCAAACTGAATTAAAGTGTGAATGTTTTTTTTTTTTTTTTTAAACAAACAATTCGTATTACAGGACCCCACTATTCTATGTCCTAAGAATCTATATATAGTCTATAGAGAAAAACCTGCAACACGTCTGATTATTGTACTGAGTATTGAAAGCCTCCCGGCTCTCCCGAGCCCTATGCCTTCCTCCTTACATTAATCGCTGTGTAGGTTGCGTCAACTCGTCTTTGCCCTTGTCCCATAGCTTAATTCAATTGTTTCTTTTTTATAAAATCACGGCCAGCGATGTGCATCACTGAAATTCGAATATCCCGGGAAATTTCTTGTATAGAAGGATCATGGGTCAGAAATCATGGATTGTGAAAGAGTGTTTTCAAGCGTGGCCTTTATAGCAATAAACCACCAGTCTATCACATTCTTCAGATTATCAGCTGATAAATGTTGTAAGATACTGGTGCACGAGTTACACAATGTTTCCATGGGATTTTGATTAGTCATCACGATCATTTCACCCTCTTATCCATTCTAGGCTTTCACTCCGAGAACAATATAGTGATGCAAGGAGTTGGTTTTAAATCGGTTGATAGTGTGGGGATCGAGAAATAGCCCTATTCCTATTGGTTCCTTGAAAAAGAAAGAAAAAAAAACTTCAGACCATTTTGAAGCAAATATCGCTAGAATAATGCTTTTTTCTGGAACTGATTATCCCCGAGGTTCTGTTCTGTTCATCCTTTGTTTTCGGCAGACTTCTGAAAATTTCATTTCAAGGAAAAAACAAAAACAACAAAAAAACAACCACATTTAAACTAGCAAGAAATGGGGATAGAAGTCCGCCAATACTCCGTTTAATATTTCCCAGTTGGTAAGTTTCTTGGTGCTTCTAAAGCAGATTGGGGATTCGTAAGGCATAACAATGGAAATCTTTAATAGCTCATTCTGGTTTATACAGAATCCTCCAAAGATGAAACGCAGGCAGTTTTCTGAAAACTAACTGTCGGTTGGACGTATACTCCAAAGGTTTCCTTGTATCCCTACCAGTAAATTTCAAAATTGCAAAGAAGCCCCGGTTTCAGTTCAAAAAGCCGAACATTCTTTTAATTTACCGGTAGATGCTCATGGAAATACGCAAATCGAGTTTCTAACCAAGGGCTTTGGTTTAACCCCTAGTACTACCAAAAAAAACTTCGTGTTTGAAATTTCCGTGGGCTTAATTTTCTCCTCTTTAAAAGCACATACCGGATTTCCATCTCATTTGGGCAATGACGCGTGTTTTTATGAGCAACATATTTTTGAACAATAGACTGAAACACGACGCGTTAGTAAGGCAGATTCCAAAACTTCCTTTGACGTAAGTACCGAGTGTTAGGCAAGCCACGCGTATAAGTATAATTGGCGAAAGTCACGCTCATATTTTCGAACAAAGTCACCCGATTTCAGTCCTGGAAATTAATGATGAAGCTTTTCACAAAAAGTATTTTTCTCGCAACAGTTGCGGCGGTGGAAATCAGTTTATATGAAAGACCAGGAGTTTCAATTAAAATTTTTGAACTACCATTCTCGGTTCTTTATGATTTAGCTCAAAACTCATTTCTCAGTTTTCCTGGAAATCCTACAGCCATAATTGGCGGAAAGAACACGCCTGACATCGTGGTTCCACCCCCACGCGATAAATATATTTGGGATTTGACTGCGTACTTCGAAGTAGATACCACAGGCTCCTACGAGTTTCTTATTCGAAATCTGGGGTTGACAACCATGCAGATAGGAGCCGGCAGAATGTGCTATGAGGATATCCTGGAGAGCATCACCGAGAAGCACCATCTCATGGATGAAACACCATTAAAAGTCAAACTTGAAGCAGGTAACTATTACCCGATCAAGATTGTTCATTTCTCCGAGATTATGGACCTATCTCTTCTCCTTAAGGTCCCTGGATCTCAAGAATATCAAAGCTTGGAAGCAGAAGTGTTCGACATCGAGCGCGGGTCGAATGCCATGGGTCAAAGGTCGAAAAGAGGCGAAGATACCGAAATAAGGGGCTGCCAGCCAGTCAATGTGGACCAAATTGGCTTCAGTTTAGGGGCATATATTTATGACAAGGAAGAAGGTCTAAATGACACCGCATATTTTCTCAACGGGTACGAAAAACTCAGAAAAGTTATCGACAGGCCCGTTGATGACCATGATGGCCGTATAAGGACAAGAAAGGTTTACCCAGAGTCAATTGTAGAACTCTCAGGGCACTTAACCTACCCGTCTGAAGGGGTGTACCAGGTGGCTATAAGTGTCCTGCAATTTGTTAGCGTACAAATTGGGCCGGGCTTTAGTAGTCCACAGCCTCGGTATGAAATTGACGACGATTGGATTTTTGTTGATACTCGAGACTTCCAAAAAAGATTATTTAAGCTAAAGCATGACTTGGTTTATCCTTTCAGGATTGTGTACTTGAGGGGAAAAACTGCAGGTGATTTAGATTTGGATGTGACAAATTCAAACGGTGACCAGGTAGATCTTTTTGGCTTATGGCAAAACTACCACTATGCGGAAATTCATACTATCGATGAAGAAATCAGTACAACATCTGATATAATATCCGACTTGGGCTTGGAGGCAACCATTCCATTCGAAAGTCCTCTGAAGGTCCTTAGTGACTTCTCTGAACCTTCCTTGTCCAGTTATGAGTTCAAGGGATCTTCTGGGAAAGCTATTTCTTCAGAGTTTGCGTCCATGAGATCTTCTGGGCGGAGTATTTCTTCAGAGTTTGCGGCGACAAAAATATCACAAGGCACAGAGGAATCACAGGAGATAGCTATCCCATCAAACACCAAAAATAGTCCCATTTCACATACTGCGTTGGAGACCAAAATACATTCCAAGAAGAGGAATATATTACAGGAGCCTTCGACTCCTGTGAGAATCAGCCGAGCAGAGAGCATTGTGTCAGCGGAAGAAGCGACCATAGAGGGATTAAGATTAGCGACGAACAACTCAATCCAGAACTCCTTAAGATTTCCCCTCTATGCAAATGATAGTACCACACCAAACTTCAAAGCCGGTTATCTGGAGGATGCCAGGGAATCCGAAGAATCACTGTGTGCTGGAAGAGCTCAAACTCTGGATTTGGATGGGAATGGGTGTTTTGCTTCTAGTTCACGAGTGTGCGATTATGAAAAAGAACGTCTATCGGGATCTTGCTTACGAATAAAGCCCGAGCCCATCAATAATTACCCAGCTATTAAACCTGAGTCAAGTTTGGAACAAAAAGGATTAACTTTAAGTGAAGGCCATAGCCAAATGAAACCAGAAAAAGGCACCGAAGGGCGAGATATCAAACCTTTTGTTTCTGTGTCATTGAAAGGGAAAATAAAATCGAAGATGGACTCTTTCAAAAGCTTTCTTAGCCATCTTAAATCGACCAATGAGAACCACGGAGATAATCATTATCAAAAGAATGAGGGAAAAGATCCAAGTATGAGCGATTCTCTAATGGTTGCCGCGAGAAATTTCTCCTTAACACCACCAAAAACATTTCTTTTCAAATTATATGGTATACTGAAGGAGGTATAGCTGAAGGAGATATAGCTAAAGGACCCATCTCTGAAAGAGTAATGGCAGAAGAGAAGCAAGATTATTTGACACAAAAGAACGACCAAGGTCGGATGAGTTTTGCTCAAGATAAAGCTGCAGAAGATGAGGAATTTTCAAAGGCCCAAAGTCCGACAACATCCACAAAAGGGGTTTATTCCAGCCCCAAAGCTGATCTTTTTATG
This sequence comes from Metschnikowia sp. JCM 33374, assembly GCA_005406065.1. Taxonomy (NCBI): domain Eukaryota; kingdom Fungi; phylum Ascomycota; class Pichiomycetes; order Serinales; family Metschnikowiaceae; genus Metschnikowia; species Metschnikowia sp. JCM 33374. The sequence goes on from BIMT01000049.1 coordinate 21,356, forward strand.
ACTTTTGAAGGCCACGGTTCATCAACAAAGAGTAGGCTCTTGTTTGTATTAGGCTGCATCTTGTTGGCATTGATCTGAATGGTATGGATGATTCAGACATTAAAAGAAACAAAAAAAAAAAAAATTAGCCGCTGTAAATAAAGCCACAACTGTAGATTTTTCTGAGATAGTTAATGGAATTTTTTTTTGTTTTGTTTTATTCTTTTGATTTTCAGAGTCTTATCATGATGTTGGATTCTAGTGCACTGAGACAAGGTGAGGTTCTGGCCAGCCGCTTAAAGCTGCAATAAACGCGGAGCCGAGAAACTGCTCATTTGGTCAGTGAGGTCAAGACTGTTTTCTTTTTCTTCTTTTTTTCTTCTTCTCTTGGATAAAAACGAAAGAGGTAAATAGTATAGTCGCCATTTTCTTTTGTTTTCAATACCACAAAAAAAAGAATTGATTGCAGAAAAATCGAAACACAGGGGTGGATTGAAAGGTAGGAAGGAGCAATGCCCAGTTGCCGGTCCTATTCACATCCGTTTGGATGCAAACCCAGACATTATAACACAAACTCTTAAAATACCATTAAAAGAATGAACCATTAAAAGAATGAACCATTAAAAGATTGAAAAATGAGACAGACGGTGGGAACCGTCTCCTTTTATATTCCAATCATACCCCGCTTTTTGCTGACCCAAAATCTTGATACACCCATTTACCCACGGTATCCACAAAACGCAACCGCCAACTCTACAGCACACCAGCCAGACACCACCAACAGTTGTAGGGCAACTCCGGCTACGAAAAGTGTCAAACACAACTCTAAAATTAGCCACAAAAACGAAACCCCAGGACGCTTTGCAAAACCGCCACTCTCGTTACCCGCCGCCCCTTGCCAATCACGTCACCGGGTCTCAAAATTCATCGCACACCTTTCTGTATTAGGAAGTACTTTTCGCACTTCCCTCTCCAACCACAGGTGTTGCAAAAACAAGCAGAGTTGAGGTTCCGCCAATCTCCGCAACAGATGACCGGCTCGCCCACTGTATCGTCAGAAAGCTTAAATTGAAATGCAAGAAAACAAGTTAAAAAAAGAGAACACACACAAAACACAGATACTTACTAACCTGCGAAATAGATTTTTCTATGTATTCGTTGGGGAAACTCAAAAGTTACCAATTTTAATTTTGTGTTTTCTATTTGTTTTCTGTTTTCTGTTTTCTGTCTACTTTTTTGGGGACTTTTTGCTCCCATTTCGCCAGCCGCTCGTGCCCCTTTTTCTAACTGACGTGACAGAGCATACCGCTGAGAAACCGAGACTCAATACAGACCGTCAGCCAGCACAAAAAAAGATGGACTAAAGAAAAAAAAAGGTGAACAAAACCCTTCGTCAGAAAAAAAAAATCCCTTGAAAATAAGGATGCTCATGCCCGTGACAAGAAAACAAGGAAGGACCAAAAATACTTCAACGAAGTCAAACCGTTGACCTGCTCAGAAGCGTTTATCAGTGCATTTTTTTTCGCCGCGCTGCGATAGCCAAAGCGTGCCACGGAGACACTGGGTTTGGAGCCAAAGTTCATCTTCAAACACAGATTTTCTACACCATCAAGACCATAGGCCCATTCAGTTTTTTCTCTTTTTTTTTTTTTTTTTTGTTTAAAAGAAAAAACCATCTCTCAAAACATTGGGAATCTCCCTTATTTCACGGACCCTGAACGCTTTCAATTCAAGCGGCGTCTCCAGACTACCTGTAATTTTTTCACAGGTGGTTCGATTGTTCAACTCGCTTCTTCCTCACATCGCCAATCCATGAGCCACCATGTCCACACCAATTCCATCAGCCAGCGCCTGTCATACGGTACAGATGCCTCCCATTGAAAAAGATGACCGGCTCAATCTTAATGTACGTACGGGGTCGGCGTCCACGCTCCACCACTCGTTTGTTTTCACATACGGTGGCCTTACCATCGGGCTTGAGCTCGACGACAAGATTTCCATCCACGATATCGAGACCTCGTTCATCTCCAAAGTTGCCAACAACAAGCTGAAGCGCTTTGCCAAGTATCTTTCTGGCGAGATGTTCTACTTGGACCTTATCTCCAAGGTGTGGTCGCGAGTCATGATCCCACCCGACGCCCCGAAGCCGAAGCCAAGATTGTTCCACGAATTGGCCACAGGAAACAAGTCCCTTTACCTTTTTGGCGGCTTGACTCTTTCTCCTGCCTATCTGGACGAGGATCTGTTTGAACTTGTCCCATGCAACGACTTGTGGGAATTCAATTTACTAAAAAAGTCGTGGATTTTATTACACGACGGCCTGAATTGGCAAACTGACCCCACCGTTCCTGCTCCCCGATTCTCACATAAGATGACCTCCATTGCCCACCTTTCATTCGCTAACAAGAAGGACCACTCTGGGCTCATGATCGCGGGCGGCCATGACCAGAACTCATCTCCGATATACACCAATTGTGTTTTCGATTTGGTCGACAAAGTCTATGTTGACGCAGGTCCTCCACTTTCGTTTCCCTCGGTAGTCATTAATGGCAATCCAACACCCTACTTTAAGACTTCCAACCCAGAAAACAACGTCAATATCAATTACCTCAATAGTGTCATTGTTAACTTTAACGAGGAGGTGGAGTATTCACGCCGTGAAGCTCTACTGGCTACTGGAACCACAAAAACGTCGGTAGTAAACGAAGAGTCGCTTTTCATTTACGCGCCAACGCTAACCTCAAACATGGATGAGGTGTTAAGCCCACTTCTAACTGCAAAAATAGGAAAATCTATCAAGCTGCCAAAACTCTCGCTTCTCCACAAAAAGAGAAACCTTCGTTCGAAAAGTGCCACGGAAAACTTGCTTAGAAGAACTGTGCCACATAACTTACGATACCCTACCGGTGGAGTTTTCGGTCAGAACATAGTGATTATTGGGTTCTTGCCTAATGATTATGATATCTCCATTTTCATCTATAATAAACCCACGGGTAAATGGTCAAGACTAAACATTTTTTGCCACCATGATTATGGCTCGCATAGATTTTGGGGTGGTTTTGCATGGACCTCACACCACAAGGTTGTATTGTTGGGAAACTATGTCACATCTCATACCACCAGCAGTGTGCGGTATTTCTCATCTTTAATAACGGTTAGTCTTCCGGTTACCAACATGTTGGCGTCGATGGAGATGGCCGAGAACAAACATTTCTCCACAAAAGCCAACACCGAAACAGAAACAAGCTCTGTAAGTGACGTTGATACAGCTACTTCGGGGGATGACATTTCTTCTTCATCTGTGCTGCAAATAAGTGAACCAGATGATGCCAGCGAGAATCCACCGACTCGAAGATTCTCTAATAATTCGAACAAAAGTGAAAGTCAAAAAAGCTCTTCACAAAATGCTGCAACTTTCAATGATTATGTTCACTATGCGGCACCAAAAGTCAAATTCACGAAGGTTCGCTCCGTGTTTCCTCCCGCTGCTATTACTCTTGGCAGAAATGCTTTTGATCGGTACGGTAATATCATTTCTGATTTCGAGCTTATATCCTTGAATGGAGATAGGATCCCCGTATGCATGTCTGTTTTGATGGCACGATGGGGCAAGTTTTACGTTGATTTGCTTTCGAAGGCGTATGTTAAAGCTGTTGATCAATTTGAGCACAATCAAATCCAGATTGACTCCCCACAAAGAACCCGTTCATCGAAGAGCAGTGGCAGTAGTTCAGGATCTCACGGAAGGAAATATCGATTCTCCTCAAACGAATCTCTGATCTCACTTCTGAGTCATAACGAAGGAAAGGATCCTGCTATCTCGGTTATTGGTTCATCAAAACCTTCTCAGAGGGAAGCTCCGCAGTTCAGGCTCCCCTTTCAGGAAAAGAATACTTCTCAGTCGAGCGTCTCAAAAGAAGTCGGATCAATTGATCCACACAATCAAGTTCCAGATCTTCGCAATTCGCTGACATCAAATTTATCAGAATCCGCCGTGTTTTTCTCACATCTCAAGGAGATTCCTCCTCAAATGCCGTTGCCACGCGAGCCAGTTCCCGATGTTCCAGCAATACCAGCTTCGTACCGGTCAAGCTCCCGGAAAAACTCAACAGATGCCATGTCACCGCGTGCTTCTTTGATCCACACGTTGAATATCCTTCGTAATATTCCTCCCAAGTCTCCCAAAGACTCCCCACGAAATTCTCCTAGAAACTCTATTTCTGCTCGAAATATCTTAATGGAGGATGTTTCGGGCCCGAAGGAGGAAAATAAGTCCAAATTGGCAGAAAGACTTGCAATCACAGCAACGCCTATGTCAACATCCTCCTCCATTTCGCCAAGAGCTATGTCTTTGGATTCTGGTAGGAAACCGCTTTTGAATTTATCAAGCGAAGATACCCTGAGAGATTCATGGGTTGCCAACGAACCCGAGCCCGAGTCGGAAGAGGAGGCGGAGAGCTACCAAAGCCTTTTGGATTTCCCAGAAACAAACTGGGATTCTTACGCAATGGAGCCCTCGCTTATACCAAGAAAACTTTACGTTCCGTTCAGCACGAACTCTTTAAAAGCATTCGCAGAATATCTTTATACGGGGCAAGTGGGAAACAAATGGCCGTTTCAACCATGCGCTCTAGATTGCTTGTGGATGGCGAGGTACTACAAGGTTCAGCTTTTATACGACTTGCTTTGCGAGGTTCTTTACGGAATTATTGGGCGGAAGGAGATTACAGTGATCAAAGAGGGAAAGAAATATAGGAAGAAATTTAACGAGTTGCTTGAAAAGACAAGATCACCCACGAAGTCTATCTTTAAATTCCCACTTGATGAATACGAGGGTTTTTTGGATACCGTTGACGATGGGTATATGGATATCGCCTTGCTTCGCAAATCATCAAACGTTCACAAGTCATCAACATCATCTCGGTCTGGTAAAAGAGGCAGCTCGTTCTCGCTATCTAAAGTGCAAGAGTTAGCTTCGGAATCTCCAGCGGTGAATGACGAAGCACAAGAATCGGGCGAGGCGATAAAAACGGCAGACACACACAAGAATGAGAATGCAGATGACAGCACAAGTGCTAGTGATGAGGATGCCCCACCATTGCACTTCCTTGATTACGAGAAGAAAAGCAGTCTTCCTAACATACGTTATAAGTCTGTTTTTGATAAAACTGTGTACGATGCGGTCAACCCATTACACAGCTTCAATGAAGAGGGAATCGAAGATGAAAAGGATAGCTTGTTGGGGGTTACATTGGAAAATTTAGTTTCTATGGATGCCCCAGAACCCGATGATTCCATCATCGAACTTATTCATGAGGTCGCGTCCGTGTGCGCTGACGTCAAGCTAATGTTACGCTCAAAGAATGCCCGCCAAATGAGTCTTGCACTTGCCACAAACAAAGAAAGACTATGCTGCTCTTGAGAAGCGGGTAGAAGAGGAATTGAGCGAAATAGAGAAAATGAAAGAAGAACAACATGAAGAGCTTGAACAGCAGAGACACTCCGCAGAAATGTCTTGGAAGAAACAAAACGAATCAGGTGAAGATTCCAAAGCAGGGGTTGCAATGAAGTACCCATCTACAGGTTCTGTTACAACTCTTAAGACACTTTTGTCGGCTTCAAAACCGAAAGAAGAGGCATCTGCAATCAGAAGTGCGGACGATGATACTAAGAAACCTGGAGTTCCAGGTAATTTACCCACTTCCAAATTGACGCCAGTGAACGAGAAGACGTTTGGAAGGGTTGACCTGAACAGAAAATTGGACAAGCAAATCGCCCAATTAATACGGAAAGATGAAAAATTGAAGATGAAAGCTGCCAAGGATGAAAAGTTGAGACGGCAAACTTTGGACCGTGGCGAAAAGAAACGCTCCGATACACTTTCTCTGATCCACCCAGGGCTATCCCCAGCATCATCTTCCACCGACAGAGACACTATTACTGGGTATAAACAATTTACGGAAAGTTCGAGGGCTCAGACTGACAATTACCTGATCAGTTCAGACAACCACTCCACCTCTGGCCACGAAAAAGGACGGCATAGACTTTTCGGTCGCTTGGGCCGAATGACGAAGCACAGCAAGAAAGATGACGGCAAAAAGTCGCACACCGCGCCGCAATTATTCAGGACTGACTCGCAGCTGAGCGCACTTTCTTCCGCAAGCAAAAAATCCAACAGTAGCAAGTTCTCAGGGAATTCCGTTGGTGGGCTTCTTGGCTTTAGAAAGAAATAGTCAAATCACGCACATGCGACTCTGGTCCGGGCTACTGAAATGGAGCAATAGCAACTATGCGCCACAATTGAGATAGCTTAAATTATGGCGGTGGATACTTTCTTTCATTTTTCGGGTTGGAGAGATGCCTGAATATGCAACATGGGCTGATGCCAATTCAGTTCTACTTTGAAAATCGTACAATTTCGTGAAAAAGTGGTCATATGGTGCGATTTCCACAATTTTTGGAACAATTTTTGCATTAACAGTTCATTGCAAACCGTTGGCGGTGTTCCGCGAAAGCAGCAATTTGCGCACATGAGGAGCTGAGGCTCGAGCAACTTTTGTGTGGCTTAACCTTGTATTAGCTGCAGGACATATCATCATTATGCATATGGGTGTTCTAGGCTGCTGGATCTCGCATCAAACCTTAAACCACAGCAAACGTGGCTCACGGACCAGGCTATTTAATTGGCATGAAATTCCCGTTCTTCGGAATTTTGAGACATCAATTCTTATTGAATATATCAGATACACCTACCAACAAGAACATCAAAATATGTCAGGCTTACAAGACAATACCAAAACCTACACGTTGAACGACGGAAACAAGATCCCCGCAATTGGTCTTGGAACATGGAGAACTTCTCCCGAGGACAACGCCAAGGAGGTCGTTGAGAGTGCATTGAAGAACGGATACAGACACATCGACACTGCAGCTGTTTATGGCAATGAAAAGGAGGTCGGCGAGGGTATCAAAGCCTCGGGTGTTCCAAGAGAGGAGATCTTCGTGACCACGAAATTGTGGAACACTGACCACAAAAATGTCAGATCGGCGTTTGAGGAATCATTGAAGAGATTGCAATTGGACTATGTCGATTTGTATTTGATTCACTGGCCACTTGACGGAAACTTCGACGACAAGAACGCCAAGATCTACGACGCGGTGGACACGTACTTGGAATTGCAAAAGTTGAAGCAAGAAGGTAAGGCCAAGTCCATTGGTGTTTCTAACTACACGCAAAAGAGACTCGAGAGCCTTTTGGCACACCGCGAAGTGACGATCAAGCCAGTGGTGAACCAAATCGAAGCTCACCCATTGTTGCCTCAAACCGAGTTGTACAACTACTTGAAGAAAAATGACATTTTCATCACTGCGTATTCTCCTTTGGGCTCCAATGACAGCCCATTGTTCAAGGACAAGAATGTGTTGAAGATCGCTGAGAAGAACGACGTTGAGCCGGCTCAAGTGTTGATCTCATGGGCAGTGCAAAGAGATACAATTGTGTTGCCCAAGTCGGTGAAGGCGTCGCGTCTTGTTTCTAACATAAAGACTTTTACATTGAGCGATGACGACTTTGAGGTGTTGAACAACTTGGCCGAGGTTGAGGGTGTCCACAGAACTAACGACCCATTACCAGCCATCTTCCAGGACTGATTATGTGATGTATAGATGTGAAGTGATTTAATGTCAAACAGGATGAGAACTGTAGATTTCTGAAGCGATGGAATTCAGCTGAATGTTAGTCGGAGATGAAGAAATGTATTATACCAGACTATAAGGTATTTATATAAGTAAGTGGGAATGTGAGACTGTTTCCAAATAGTAGAAACCAGGGGTTTAGTTGGACATATGAAATGGATTGAAGGAAATTTTTCGATTTTTTGAGAATTGAATATATCATGATTATAGCCTACAATGCAGTTTTACGAAGGGATGTTTAAATCTTTAAATCGATGTAAAAATCTGAACTGATATTAAGTTGAAATTGGACGATTCTTTGGTCTCAAGGTATGTGGCGGAAAAAGCCGGAAAAAGGGAAAAACATACATTATCAGGGTAACTATATCAATATGAAAATCAAACTGTGTCTAGTATTGAGACTTTACACCCTACGCCTACTGACTTTGTATATAAGTATTGGATATTCAGCAATTTTCATCGTTGCAGACGCTGTTTTGATCGGCAGAGGAAAAGATTGAAATCCACTCCCCTATTCAAACGGAGGAGGAACCGGTAAGAAGAGCAAATAACATGAATGTATGCGGAGCAACTACACTCGTCAATAGCAAAAGTACCAGTATTGAATTTAGGTGATAGGAGTTTGAAAACTGAAAAATACTCAAGGTTTTCGGACTCACGCTTATTATGGAGGGGTAGAGAGAATGATGTATAGTGTGGCCCAAAGCGGAAATGGGCTGTATATTTTTAGACAGAGATAAAACGAATCGGAAGCCAAACATTAACGAGGGGGGTTGAACATTTCGTTTTCGGAATCAAACCATCAATTTGGCTTCTGATTTGGATTTTCGTGGTTTTTGTTATCAAATTCAAACACTGGTTTCTCTTCTTACTCACTCACTACCGAAACGCGTTACATTTTTTTCATATTTTGCGGAATTTTCCCGCATTTGTACCAAATAAGCAAAACATTGCACGGTACATGACCAGTTTTCAAAAGCAAAAACACACATCATGACTATGCCATCTTGCTCACCCTAATCATTTCCGTGGCCAGAACATGCCAAGATTCCGGGGCTCCATTTTCCACCCCGCATTCCGTGGTGGTCAAGACAAAAGCGCGACTGTATGCAGTACACACCATCCACTACGCGGAATGTTTCCGGGAGCGTTTCCTAATGCGGCCATTTCAACGAATAATGGTGTGCAAGAAAATGGTTGACGCATACAACACAAGGTTTAAAGTGTCTGCAGTGAAGTATCTGGAAATCTGAAGTGTCTTAAATCTTCGCCACGCTCTTTTCATTTCCCCATTCGCTAATCTCATCTTATATCCTTAGCACCATGGACAACACCACAATCAACCAAGAACTCGTCAAGTACGCGTACGAGAATCTCAACCACGTGCCGAAATCGGCCGAATACCAGAAAATGATCTCGTCGGTGCCCTACAACTGCTTTGAAAAGGAGCTCTGGATGTGCCGCAACTTGGCCCACGAGAAAGCGGCGGACTACGGCAACATCCGCATGGTGGACCACGAGTACTCGTTTGAAAAGCACCAGCACGCACGTATAAAGCACCTCGAGCAGATCTTCGGCAGCATCCAGCCCGATATGTTTCTCGAGCCGCCGTTTTTCGTGGACTACGGCTTCAACACCAAGATCGGCAAGAGCTTCTATGGCAATTTCAACTTGACCTTTTTGGACTGCACGCTTATTGTCATTGGGGATAACGTCATGGTGGGTCCCAACTGCTGTTTCACCACCGCCACGCACCCCACTGACCCTGCCGAGAGGCTCAACGGCTTGGAGTATGCCCGGCCCATCTATGTTGGCAACAACGTGTGGGTAGGTGCGGGGGTCACCGTGTTACCGGGTGTCACTATTGGGGACGGGGCTGTGATTGGTGCAGGGTCAGTGGTGACGAAGGACGTGCCAGCGAATACCGTGGTGGTGGGGGTTCCGGCGAGAGTGGTGAAGAATTTGACTCCGGCCGAGGCCAAGGCAGGGAAGCTGGAGCCGACGGAAGCTGAGTAAATTTTGAATAATCTTGAATAATTTCTAATATGCATGCAAATCTATTGCCACAATATATTACTGTAAAGAGAAGAGCCAAAAGATATTCCTCATGCTTGCTGAATTATAAAGAAACTCGTTTCTGGGAAGTTGGAAAAGATTGCAAAAGAAATCCTTTGATTGTCCCAGTAAGAGGAGGCATCGAAAATGCTTCCAATATGGTCCTGTTCGTGATGCTAATATAGAGTCTACCAAAGACCCCTAACTTGCGGAAATGCTTCTTAATATGAAAAAGGAGTTTTCAGGAATTTAGAATCATCTGGTCCGTTGCAGCTGCTGCAAGTCTTTCAAGTCTTTCATGACTATCACCACTATAGGGCAATGCTCGAAAAGGAAGGAAGTGCCTCGGTCAAGAAAGGCGTTTAGAGTATCAATACAGAATTGTTGCCTCATATTGCCCGAATGGCTGAATACTATTGATCTATTGTCTGTGCCTCTGAGTCGCTATTCTCACCATTATAACGCATAGCCACGGAATAGCGAAACAGACTACTCCCTTATACAATCAAAAACTTGGCTGTTGTCAAACAAAAGGGAATTTTCAAGTGTTACCTTTGTTGACTCCGTGCAAGACTTGAAAGTAGAAAACTGACAGGTATGGAAAACTTAAGCCCTCCTGATATCAGCGTGTTGGGGTCTCCTGACCAACTTTAAGGAAGATTCAGTGCTGTTAGTGAGCTGGAGGTACATCAAGCAAGGATGAGGAGGTTGGAAGAACGTGGAGACCACAGGAATACATGATTGTATATTTGTTAAGGGGGTTCAGTAAGGGGTTTCAACGCATAGTCAGGCAAGACTCTGAAATCGAATTTACGGTGACGCTTGAATCTCGCTATTAAGGAGTATTTTGCATCATGTCAGTAAACACTTGGATAAGTGATTTTGAAATTATTTGAAATTAACAATTATTTCAAGAGAAATGAAATATCTTAGCACATGACCACACTGGTTTTAGCTGCAAAAGTAATCTTTGGAGAGTTGTGCCGAAATCGGTATCTGCAGTGATTGAAGATTTATGAAGATATTCCATGAATTATCTTTTTGTCACGAATACTGGTCGTACAGTGCGCTTTATATGGTACTCATTGTAATGAGGTATATACACTGGCAGGAGCCGGTTTCGCCATCCGTTTTGTGTCCCAAATTTTTGGGTATTTAAGTGGGTGCTCGCTCGTTTTGAAAATATTTTTGTTCCCTACCCCATTCTTTTTATCTTAGACTCAAAGATAAAAAAACCATGACAAACAATTTTCAAACCTCTGAAACTGGGAATAACAAAAGGTAAACCCAACTCATCCCTAACATCTTTCTTTAACTTGGGACGCAATGAAACTCACCTGATCTAGTCTGTTTCTGGCATTAGGCCCGTGTTTTCAAAAGCTATTGAGTGCCCACTTGCGATGGAAAACCCACAGCTAAGACTACACTACTACTAACAATGGTCTCTGATTGAGTATAAGCGGCGATTCTCTAGTGTTTTTCGAATCAACAGTGAACTTCTTTTAAGTCGCTCCGGCAGCCAGAATGTTGCTGACTTTGTGAGAATTGTACTTCAAAAAAAGTAGAAAAGCAGCAGCCAAGCATGGGGATTACCGTTGCTCCTTCTAAGACCACTGGAACACTTGAGATGATTGCCACTGAAAGCACCCTCTTAATGTCCCGAACAGTTGAAGCCCCAGCTTATGCTATGAATACTCTTTAGACGAGGCTTGTGGTCCCCAAAATACACCCAATGTCGTGAATATTCAGGATAAGGACTCACCTAAGACTGGGGGTAAGTCTTTCAAGTCAACAAGAAAAAAGATGTGCTTGGAATACTTGTAAAACAGTTTACAAATGGATTAAAAAACTCGCTAAAGGAAATAGTCTCTATAAAGTAATAAACGATTATATTTTTTTTTAGAAAGAAACATCTCACTAAACATCAATAGTGGGGCTTATTCTTCTTTGAAGAGGCCCTTGTAAGTGTAGTTCCCGACAAGAGAGGCGTTGATTGGCATGTATATATTGACTACGTTTTTTCCTAAAAAATATAAAATTTCGAAACTTTTTCTGATATCCAAATTTAGCCACACTAGTATCATAATATAAAAATATAGTGAACCCCGCCTGATGCACCCTTATTGCATTCTTTTTGGTGCATCTTAACGGGGGAGCCTCAATGCGAACATGTTCATTTCACCAGAATAAATATTGGACGGAAGAATTTAGTGTTTTGACGAAATTCCTTTTATCACATAATTTCATCACAAACAAAGAAACAAGCAAAAATTTCAAAAAAATTCCCCATCAACAAAGAATCCCTAAACATTATCCGCTTTTACTTGTGGTCCTATCGTTATATCAAGATATATGGTATACGCACTGCACTTGCCCCAGAGATCCCCCATTTTTTTCTAAAATATCAATGAAACACTAAAAACTCCTAATTGTCAAAATCCTGTTCTTTATATAGCCCTTCCTCCGCCGTGGACCCTGTGGGTACCCTATGGGGCCCCCTCAATAATAGACTTTGGTGGTGGACACCCACCCACACCCGTACACCACGAATCCACATGAGTACACCGTCTTATCACTCCACACGTGGAATCCATTTTACAGAAAGCAAACTATCTCAAAACCACACACACCCCCCTCAGATATTGGAAATTTTCAAATGAGCTGGCAGTCAAATCTCGACGAGAACGATTTCATCATTGCCGATGAGGAGCCTGCTGTCAACACCCATAAAAAAACAGTGCCGGTTCCCCCAACCGGGACTCATAACCAGGCCCCTCCCACACAAGCCTCGGGGGCACAACTGCTGGCCGGATTCAGCTGGACGCCCAAAATGGACCTTTCCCTGGCATTCACCCCGTTCGTGACGTCACGCAACTTCCAGGAATCCAACAAAATCACCGAAAGACGCTTCAATGGCGGTGATACCCTTGACGAGCCTGTGCTTGACACGTTGAAACGTGACTTATCCCAAATAGGACGCCGTGTGGCGGTGGTGTTGTGGCCTGCGCAGCTCCAGGAGTTGGCGCGGTCCCACCAGAACCTCCTTGTGGAGTTGGCGGAGCAAAACGGCATCCGGTTGCCGCCGCTGGTGGCCAATTCGGCGCGTCGTGTGCCTACCGAAGACGACGACGAGGAGCAGGTGGGGGATGCAAACGCCGCCCCTCAAACGGTGGCGTCGCTCGACTGGGATCTTTGGGGCCCGTTGATTTTCCTGTTGGCTTATGCCGTCACAATGGGCGTGGCGGCTCCCAACACCCAGACAAATGTTGTGTTTTCGGGCACCTTCTCGTTCATCTGGCTTTTCTACTTGGTGGTGGGCCTTAACATCCAGCTTTTGGGCGGCACCATCTCATTTTTATCGGCCATCAGTGCCACGGGGTATCTGATCTTCCCCATTGTAGTGGGTGCCATTTTCAGCACGCTTTTGCTCCGGTGGCGGTTTGTTAGACTCATTGTTATGGTGTTATGTGCCCTCTGGAGTATCTACGCCGCCAGCATGAGCTTGAAATGCCTGGGCGTTCTTCCTGGCAGAGTGCTTTTGGCGATTTACCCGGTGGCGCTTATGTATGCCGTGTTGTCGTGGTTGGTGGTGATCACATAACTTGTTTTGGGTATCTTTGGCAAGGTTGGGGTGCTTTTTTTAATGGGCACTGCACTGAGTAAAGTTTTGGGGACTGGCATTTCGGTGAAAGCAACTCAAGGGAGATTGTCGTGGGTGATTTGGCTTTTCTGGTGATTTCTTCGGGCAATATACTGGGGCAGTGTTGATGTATGGACCTAAACGTTGCTAGGCAACTGGTCCTGTCAGTGAACTATGGAACATTTTAGTGCGGCCAAACTCGTGTTATGCCCAAGACATATAGAGATGTATGTTCGGTGCCCTTACTGATGTTTTCTCTTTATTGTGGTTTCTTTGTTTACACATCCAGAATAAGTGTGTCTCTAGAGCCCAGGTATCTTTGATTATGAATTCTAAGGTGTCGATTTAATAGTGATGTGCCTATATTCCTGGAGGAGTAATCAAACGGCTTGAGTAGGCTTGCTTATAAATGGACTTTGAATGTAGAATTCCGGTTGATTGCGTGTAGTAGCATGCTCTAATAATGTAAGGATGTAGCCAGTGCTTTTGTTATTAATAACATAAGCTTTTTTTATGGCGACTATGTTTCACGCCTGCAATAAGGATTGGGCAGGCTGGAAGTTGATGCAATATTGGTAGTTGGAAAGAAATCACGCCATGGCCCCTAAGCCTGTTCTGTTCCATGAAGGAGTTTGGAAGTTTTCACTTTCGAATCACATATAAAGGTTATTTAGAAATAGGAAAATTCCCAATTTTACCCTGAAAGACCGGGGACCATGGAACAAAAACCACGTGTGTTGCTAGGATTTTACCCCTACCGAGTATCACTCACGAACGACACGGGCCTGTAAGTTTATAATTACGAGTTTCTTTTAAAAAAAAAAAAGACCGGTGTTTGAAAATACCAGGGTTGTTAAAATGTGTCGCCACTCAAAAGAGATCCGCAAAAGTATTCAAATACAAGAATGCTGTTGTAAACTGCCTGGGTTAATATTGAGCAATGAAATGTTCTGCTTCTGCCGAGCCATACACCTTCCTCGTAGAGTAACGTTTAAATCAATTTAAAGCAAAATTGAACCACATGTGATGTAGGATTTTCAGATTTGCTATGTCTACCGGTATTACATTGAATGTTTTTAAAGAAAGAATTGTATTGATTTTTTTTTTAAAGAAACAATTGAATTACATTGCATTAAATTTAATTACAGACAGTAGCCCAGCCGGGAAAGTGACTAGCACGTTACAATTACCAATTTAAAAATCGTGAAAATACCTGTAACTAGATTTCTTTCTATAATTTTATATGAATATAATCCAACAGTTACACATATGCCCGATGGAAGCAACTCCTCTTCCGTCTTCGTCTTGTGTTGGTAGACAGTTACGTCATCGGCCCAAAGGGTTGCCCTAGCACCCGATAAGCATATAAGCAAGAAATTGAGAAGACTGTGCTCTGTTTCACGACATCTGACTAGAAAAATTGTGTTTTCTTTTTTGAAAAAATTATTTTAGAATCGGAAATTGCAATAAAGCGGTGGTTATGAGATGGAGTATCGCTAGTTCCCAAGGACTGGAACTAGAAGGCCATTTACTCCCCGAAAAAATGAAGAAAAGGACTCAAACTTTCTCTATCACTTCCTATAACAATAAATACACGGAATACAACAAAAAAAGTATAATAAAGCTTAAATTTTACCACTCTCTTTCCCCATCTCTGCATATACAGTATATCCAACCATGCTCAAGAAACTATGTTTCAATTTGCTGTGGCCAAGCCGCGAGTGCGTAGCACCCAACGGCAGTTCGAAGGTTCGATTCCTTCGGCAGAAAACATTTCATGATGATCAAAACGGAGTGAACAATCCCTGAGCAGGGCCAACGGCTCTGCGTAGATTAAAAAACCTGCCTTCCTACTGATACAAATGTTCTTTTTTGGGTATTTCTTATTTTAATTGATTAAAAAAATCATCCTTGGGCGTGATAGATATTCTTTCTCAATCTGGCGTTGGAACCTGTGGGGGTATGAAACAAAACCTATTACTGTTTTGGAAAATGCAGTGTTTCGTTCGGGAATAATTGAAATTAGGGAGTTCGGATAAAAGTAGGCGAAGAATCGAAGAAAAATGCTGTGTGTATTTTTTCTGCTTGGGTTGATTTTCCAACGGATGTCTCTTTTTGTAGTTTTTAATTGTTTTACCAAATCAGGAAGCCAAAATGTCTCAAAACGGGACTTGCCCTTGAATTAAACTGATAATACGACGAGATTTTTAAAATATTTGAAATTTCTAAATGCACTGAATCTTTGCTTTTCTTTATAAAAGGGCAGTTTTATGATACCCAGTCGAGGTGACTAAAAATCCACATATTCTAACAACCCAAAGCAAAGCAATATCGAGGATTTATAATACTGATGCCTTCCTTACTTGCCCAGTGAACAATCTGATTATAATTCATCCCTGGAGAAACATTTCTCTCGTTTTGTAAATCCTTGTAAGATTGTTTTTTCTTGGAAGAGAAACTCCCCAGGCTCAAGAATACGTAAAAACCTACCCACTTTTGAAAAACTTTAAACACAATAGATTTTGTAGCATAAACTTCCCGATTAACTTGGTACTGCCCCGATTTAGAAGGAACATTCCACACACCAAGAGTACATAAAACGTGACCCAAGATCTTTATTGCTTATCTTAGAGGAAAAGATGATGAATTCCTCTTTTTCCAGCTTATGAATTCTGTGACTTGCGGTTCCAAAAACGGTTTGATTGACATCATGTGCCTCTTTTTGCTCTGTCATATAGAAATGAGCAATGCCAAGGAAACCATGTTGCCGCAATGAACAGTATGACGAGGTAGTTGAAGAGTTCGGATTGAATGAAATGTTTTTGGAAATACTAAGCGCAGGTTGAAGAAGAGTTTTTTTTTTCTTTTCTTTTCTTTTCTTTTTTTGCTGGACTCACTTTTGGCCGGACTTAGTGGAATATTTTGCAGCCATTAAATGTGCATTAAAACAACGCATTTCAGAAAAGGGGCCCGAAAAAAAAAAAGAAAAAAAAAAAAAAAAAAAACCCCATTTATCTCACCCATCTTTGCCACGTTGCAAAAGAAATGTCTCATCTAAGAAAACACAATGGCTGCTTTTCAGGCCCGGAAAAACCTCTAATTTCCCAGGTGAAATTCTGCCCGCAATTCGTCATCCAGCAATGCTCCGAGAGAAATCGTTACCTTTTCATCCCCACAGAGAATTCCACTTACTGCAGCTAGAGGGTGTAACTATAAAACTTTTATAAATATAACAATGTCCTTTTCCTATCATTCTTTTTATGTCCGTGTTTCTTTAAGTGACTATAAGTGCCGTTAAGTGACCAAGTGGTTGTTCTACCCTCCCTTCTCTTCCATATTTATCTTCACCAACATGAAAACCAACCCCATCATACTTTTTGCCACCCTAGCCTTCTCCTTAGTCCTGGCTGCCCCAAGTACCAACATTTCTAAAAGATTCTACGACGAGGAAAGAGGAACCGATTTGGAAAATCAGATACAAACCCTAGTGGTGGGCCTTAAAGCCTTAGTCAATGAAACCGCATTCAACGTTTTGGTGTTTGACGCCCAAGAAGAGAGTTTCGCCGAAGAATTTTCCATGCTCAACACTTTCTTCTCACTAGTGGGACCCTTTCCCAAGCCAGCCCACCAAAAGTACGAATTTGCCAGCGACGTGTTTTATTCCATGAAAGTGGCACGTGACTTCTGGGTCAACACCCACACTACCGGTTCCAACGCCGACCAGTTGCTCTATAGCATCTACGAGCTCTCGCTCCTGGTGTTGATATTGGTCAATGACCAAGGCGTGCCCAACCCCGATATCCCCAGGTATGCAGATATAGTTGGTGGGTTTAAGGCTCGCTTAAAACTCATGAGAAATGAAGTAGCTTACTTGACACATGTGCCCATGTCGCAGATGTTGATGCTCAGGAGCGTGTTGATTCAAGCAAACACGTCGATTCAATTTTTGACCAGCAAGCTTCGTACGTAGGGGCGTGGTGGTGGGGCGTACTTGGTGGGAAGTGGCGTGCTTTCTCTTATATTTGTTTCTACAGGTTCACTTCTTGAGAGAAGGTGGTTGCTGTTTCGTGATCGTTTGTTATCCAGACGAGAAAGAGGGCTTTTAATGCTCTATGGAGAAATATCCCAAGGCGTTGGCAGTACTTCAGACAGACGGAGTCACGATATATGGATGCCATAGTTTTAAGTATAAAATACTAAAAGAGTCATGCCGTATTGGCCTGTATGGTTTATGTGTATCCAGAGGCCTAAATCAGCTGCTTTATTAACCCTCCCAGGTGGAATACCCCTTCTTGCAAATATCCGAATAAAATCACTCTTCACATTCGATCAACGTTTATTCCACCTGAACTGTCACCTAATTTAAACACACAGTAAAACTTAATCTAAAGCTTTTTGTCACCAAGTTACTCTACTTGGAGTCATTATCCGTATTACCCAGTATTTCTTAGAAGCATGTCCTCTACTATCCTCCTATTAAAGAAACACTATATGCTTCGTGTGGATGAAACGGAGCCCAATTCACATGTGCCATAATTTTGAAAATACAACTCTGAAAACACACACCCCGAGGATTCCTACACTCGATTGCACAAAGAAAATTTCTAGAACCGGCCCCGTAAAGATGGTGTATGAACGAAAATAGAAAAGAAGAAACTCAGGTAAAAAAAGCGTTCCCAAAAATGTCGCATTATCGTTATAACGGGGTTACACTGGGATTAGGCGGCGTTCTCTGTAGGAAAAGAAGTCCGAAGCCAATGATTATAATTTTGCTTGAGCTTCAAGTCGCCATCCCAACCCAAACCAATACACATGGATCAGTGTTGCGCGTTACGATCGTTTTACGACAAAATTTACGATTTACGATTTTGGAGGCGATCGTTTTCGTTCCGTCATGGTGAATTACGATTTTCACAGCAACAAATTTCGTCACACCATTTTTTTCGTTATTCTTCGTGAATTTTCACCATTTTTTTTCGTTATTCAGCACTAATTTTGTCGTAGTTCTTCGCTGAAATTGTCGTGATTAGTATTTACCGTAGAAGTGGGCTTACAATAGATTCTTTACTAGTAGAAGATAGCACGCATATTGGCGAAATTTTTTCATCTCATCCACTTCTCTACTTGGCAATCTGAAAATATGTTAACAACATGTAATTATCTATATACATATCCCACAAAATTGCAGTACAGATCTCACATACTTAATTTGCCAATTCGAGTGTCGCATGAGGAGATGAGCTTGTTCTTACCCGAGTAGAAGTGTTTGACAAGCAAACCTTCCAATCAAGAACAAAGCCACACCATCAACTAATCCGAGTAGATGCCCCTTCTTCCGAATTCTCATCACGGCTATCGTTCATCTCTCTCTGAAGCTGGCCAGATAACTTTTGCTTCATCTTCAATCATCTCATTATCAGAATCCACGCCCAGCTCATCGTCACCAGGGCTTATTCTCTCCTCACCTTGTCTTTGACAACTGCCACCATTTTAGTCATGACTGGGTACAATTTGTTCCTCTTCTTTGTGACAATATCGCCTAAGTATTGAAAAAAAAAAAAAGACTCGCTGGGGCGGACATAGCTGGAATGGCCATAATGTTCTCGCAAACTGATAAAGAACAGGTAGTCTACAACGTTTGAATTTTTGATGGGTTCCACAAGGTATGCGGTGAGTTCATCATATTCGACCTCAGAAACATCTTCGTCACTGAGGTAAGAGAAGTTTTCCTCTCCAAAGATCAGTCTGTCTGTCTGTGGTTGCTTTCTGAGTTAAGTTCCACAACTTCATGCCATATTTCAATAATCACAAAGTGTAATATATCTCATAAAGTTTGAACAAATTTTCCAATTTCGTTTTGATGCAATCTATTAAAGAAATGGAAATAAATCTCTGGTGCGAAAAAAATAATTTAATTTGCCTTTGAGTGGAGGACGGTGGCGATATAGAGAATTTCCATGCCCTCGCAATCCTCATTGAAAATGGGGTAGTACGTGTAAAAGCTTGTCATGCGCAGCGGTCAAAACCACTGAGAGAAAGTCGTATGGGAAACGCGTAAAGTATCTTTATTCATATCGTTGAGCTTCTTCAAAAGCGAATGAACGGTGGGAATGGTTAAATGGTCGCATATTCAGAACCTGGGGAGCCTTCTTAGGCCCGATGAAGACATATATAAGATATCACGAAGAACCTTCAAATAGTCCCATTCAGATTTGGTGAATTCAGAAACGCCGATTTGTTTTTTTATCTGCCGGTGAGTTTTTTTTGACATCATTGAACACTTCAATGATTTGTTCTTCAAAATAAAAGAAAAGAATCAGCTTTTTTTTTTTTTGAAAATCGTAAAAAATAAAAAATTCGTTAAAAAAATCGTTAAAATTCGTTAAAAAGTTCGTTAAAACATTCGTTAAAAATCGTTAAAAAGTTCGTATTACGATAAATAACGAATGACGATTTCGACGGCTTCAAAAATCGTAATCGTTTTTCGTAATTCGACGCGGAATTTCGTTATTTCGTAAAACGAAAAACGAGAAATTACGAGAACGCGCAACACTGACATGGATCCGTTGAAGTGGGTCTGTTTGTGCTTCTATTACACTTACTTAAATTGAAAGACGACAGAATATGAAAACGTTTCCTGTACTATGCGGGTGATTCGTAAGCAAGAAGTAGCGAACTTGGGATTATTTTAAAAAAAGAAAAGCAGGGAAAACATCCTCCAATGACCCATGTCTGTCTGAAAAGAAACGTCTCTAATTGCACGTTTGCCCAGACGCAACAATAGGTACTCTAAGTAGAGGGGATTATATAGTACATCAGACACGCATTGGCAAGGTCTTCCTCATATCGAACAAAAGGTCGCAGGTGATAACTCGACAATAAGTGTAGGGGGAAAATGCAAAAAATCACACCGTGATTGCTTATACCAGCCAAAGTCATTTAGGAAACCCAGTCCGGTGGAATTGAAATCTCAAGGAGGAGCCGATGGGTAACAAGAACCGTCGAAAAGAACCATAGGAGAAAAACTTGGCACACTCCTTCAAAACCAAAGCACGATGATATAGAAATTGCCATGAGTGGAGCATGCCCGTTTTCAGTTTGTTGCGCCAAGCGAATCCCAATTCCTCTTCATGTAAAAAGTTACTCTTACTGAGAACGCCATCTTTGAGTAAATGAGATAGTTTCTCACGTCAGCTTCTTTCCTCGTCTTTTCTTTCTTTCAAGTTGGGCGATGTGCTTCAAGTCGTCTTCGCTTGGCTCAAAAATGTGCCAGATCGTGTAATGAGGCAACCCACCAACCTTGAAACCCATTGCTTTGGCCAATTTGCCAAACGCCTCGGTCTCCGCATGATTCCAAAGCGTGTGGGCGGGGAAGTTGACTCCCTGTCTGAAGATCCTTGCCTTTGCAAGAATCGACACTCCACCCACACCGTCAAGATCCACCACCTCGTCAGGATTGCCATCAGGGTCTCGAATATACGCCAAATGCACTCTATATGTGGGGTATTCTGCGTACCCCTCAACAATCACATCGTCTTCTTGGAGCTTCTTTGCTAACTCTAATGCGGGCTCCGATTCTATCCACGAGTTCAAATCGTACGGTTGCTCACCACCTAGATATGTAGGAAGCGGTCTCCAGATGTTGGGAACCATCACGTCGTAATCAAACTTCATCAAGTCCTGGATCACAGACCCTGGGCACGTCTCGATGTCCACATCTCTCCAGTACACCCACGAATGGTCGGCTCTAAGGGCACTTGCCGTCAACCAGTTTCTGGCACGCCCCATCAACTTTCTACGGATTCCCTGAACCTTGACAGCGTGTCTATCAGAGAAACCCTGGCCAATTACCTGGCCAAAATCCTTCACATAGACGGAAACAGAGCGAAATGGTGTTCTGTAGCCGCTATGGTAAGACTCAGGCGAGTTGTAGGCCTTGCGCACGTTTTCCACGTAGTTTTGATCCATGTACAATTGGTAAAGTTCGTTTGTACCCTTGACATTAGCGTTTTTCTTAGCAGCTTCCATTTCTAGCATGTCGTCAGCCAAGGTGCCGTTCTGGAGCGCGATAGAATAATCAAACACGGTTTCCAACGTCGTGTCGCCAGGAGAACAGTCGGAAACCAAAAAAGCAATGTCGATTAACGAATGGTCATACGTCAAATTCATGAGATTATGGAATGCCATAGGCAACACATGCTCGGCATTTCTCAATGGCATCAAGAATAAAACGTTTTGGCCCTTTTTGGATGCCCCCAGGTAATCATTAAGGTCATAAAATTCCACCGTTTCTTTATATATCTTCTCTTCCAAATCGTGCTGTGCTCCGCTTGTGTCTTCCTCAGTGACCCCATCTTTAGTCACGGTGAATAATTGGTGTGAGTCGTCATTTTCGCCAGCGTCTTCGCCACCATCAGCCTTGTATTGGTATCCTGCTAGTGAACGGTATCGGCTAAAGACAACCCAGGTAAATAGTAGCGCCACACACGTCACCCAAGCAAGTTTAAAAAAGCCCCGGGTGGATCGTCTCGGCTGAAGCTTTTTCTTATAGCTAAGTGGTTAGTATTCTGCCATTTGGGGGTTTTTTAGTAACATAGTGATTTTGGAGTCTTTTGGCGTCGACCAAATATGTCATGCTACAGACCCAGACACCCTTGTAAATACAGCAATTTGGTTATGGCCTTGACACTATTCTCCCGAGAAAAAAAAACGTACATCGGCAAATCCGAGCCACCATGTTTGAGCGATGGCATGGCCTTATTGTTTGTGGATGGAGTTTGCTGGGATCACTGCTGAAGAAGCGGGTGTCGTGAGGTTAAAAAGGAACAAGGTGGTAGACACCAAAATGCGACTCTGTGTGCAGGTCGCACGCCTTGGCATGTTTCGATAGGCGTTGTTCATTTCCGGTATGGCTAAACAACTTTATGGAAGGGAGGAGAATTATCCGAAGCGAGGGGCTGTGCTTTTTTTTTTTTTCTTTTGGAATTGTACTTTTAATTTGAAAATTTCAAAAAAGTGCACGTTGGGTTCGAATTGGTGAGGAATTCGCCTTGTTGTCATTCCGGGTGTTGGCAATTCGGAGATAATAAGGTTTGCTGTCGGTTTCTTCGGAGTTAAATAAGCCTCACGGAGCGCCTAGTCTGGCGAGGCGCCCGGTAAAAGACAGCTTTGGAGATGATAGATGTATGTTTTCTTTTTTTTTTTTCGTTCTTTTTTTCGTTCTTTCCTTTGTTCTTTTTTTATTCCTTTTGTTTTTTTCCTTTGTTTTTTCCTTTTGTTGTTTCCTTTGTTTTTTCCTTTGTTCTTTTTTTGTTCTTTTTTTTTGTTTTTTTCTTGTTCAGGATCTTTTTCTATATTCTTTTTTTTCTTGTCATGCCTCTTTCGATGTACGCCCTTTATTTTTTCATATCCTTTTCATGTCCTTTCGCTTTATTGCAAGTTTCGCCTTTTTGCTCTGATTGTGGCTCATACAACTTCCTCTAGCGCGTTTTCTTCCGGCTTAAACCACTCTTCCTTCAAAGTCTGCCAGCACCTTCTCGCCAATGTATCTGCACTCTGCTCGCTCACCTGTGACAGACCCTCAATATACACCTTGAGCTTGGGCTCCGTTCCTGACCCTCTACATGTAAACCTGACTTTATCGTTGGCAAATTTTCCTGTGGCATCCTGCGGTTGCAACACAGCAGTGATCATTTGCGAGTTTGCATCGGTGGGGAGAACTGGCTTATGGTCTGGTGTTGAGGACTCGAAACCGACGGTGAGATCTCTCCACTCGAGTACCTTGAAGTCACCAATTATCCGGGGATACTCTTTTGTGGGGTCGTAGGAAGCACGAATTGTATCCTGAAAAATCTGAGTGGTCTTCAGCAAGTCGTCGAGCTTATAGTAGCCATTACATTCCTTATACCAGCCGTATTTCGTGTAGATTTGTTCGAGCTTATCAATAGGATCGATATCGCCGTTGGCAAACCATTGGTCGTAGAGCTGCATCCATACCACACTGGCGGTGATTCCATCTTTGTCGTTCACTAGTCCAAACATGTACCCAATGGCCTCCTCATACCCAAAAGGCACCAAGTAGCCATCTTTCTTCAAGTCAATAGCCTTGTTTCCGATCCACTTGAAGCCGGTCAAAGTGTCCATAAACTGACACCCGATCTTCTCGGCCATCAGCCGGAGAAGCTGAGAGGAGACTGTTGAGTTGACAAGCACAGTACGGGACAAGTCTGTGGGGTTAGCGAGTTCTTCCACTACATACGCAGCGAAGAGAATTCCGATCTCGTTACCTGTCAATTGGCGCCAAGCACCAGCTCTGGTCTCAATGGCCACCGAAAAGCGGTCAGCATCAGGATCATTGGCGATCACCAACTTGAGGCCGGTACGTTTCGCGTGTGAGATAGCCAAGTCAAGGGCACCCGCTTCTTCTGGGTTAGGGAACCGCACGGTGGGAAAGTCGGGGTCGGGGCTAGCTTGCTCAGGCACAATCGTGTATGTTACGTCAAGACGGGCGCATATCTTCGAAAAGATTTCACCACCCACTCCATGCATAGGTGTATACACAAATCCAAACGAAAGAGGCTTGGGAGTGTGAACAAGCTGATCCGCCACATCCGCCACATAGAGTGCAGTGAGCTCATGTTTCACCGGCCGCAAGTTACCAGAGGCAAGTCCCCGGGTGAAGTTTTCGCGTACGTCCCAGACGTTTTTGTCTGACCACGGCGTAAGATTGGCGTCAATACTGCTTGCAATGCCGGCATCTTGTGGCGGAATTATTTGACATCCGTTGCCATAGTAGACTTTGTAGCCATTATCACGGGCTGGGTTATGTGATGCTGTGACCATGACACCTGCCGAGGCTCCATAGTGGTCGATAGCAAACGGCACCATGGGCGTATGCACATACATACGGTCGGCACTAGTTTCAGAAAGGGAGCCGTCTTCCCCCATACTTTCACCAGAAAGTTTATCTACCGACCCAAGATAATACACGTCCATGCCGCTGGCCAAGGCTACGCTGGCTGTAAGCTCAGCAAACCTCTGTGAATGATACCTGTGATCATATCCAACCACAATGGAGGACCGCTTCACACTGCTATCGTTTGCGACATTTCCATCTCCACCATCACCACCCTTCAAAATATAGGCGACCAAGCCTTGAGAAGCCTGCAACACCGTCACGTCATTCATATGCGCAAACCCCGGCGCCATGGCCGAGCGAAGTCCCGCGGTACCGAACGCGATCCGCGGAGACATTTTTCCCCGGAGTTCGCGGTAGTTTCCTTGGTCCCGCAATTTGGTGACGATTTTCCTCAGGTGCTCGTTGGCGTCTACATCGAGCCATTGCTGGACCCACTTGTCCACCTGTTTTATTTCTTCAGTAGTAAGATCGGTCATGTCTCGAAATATATTTTTGGGTGACCCTGAACCTTATGTGTTGAGTTTGTTTCTGTTCTTTTTGTGTGACCCTAGAAAAATTTAGCCATATACTTCCTTTTTTAATTCCAAATGTTGGATGCAAATGCTGAATGGGGATGTGGATCTGGTTTGTGGTTTGGCGGATCTGCCTCGGTATTTATACTTGGAAGGAAATGCGGGGAGATAGCGCCGAATGATGGCCACAAAGCTGCGATGGTGTACTGGGGAAATCTGGTGGTCGCACATGCCGGAAGGTCCGGAAAGCCTGTCGGATATGCCGCGGGATGTGGAAAGTGGTTTTATTGAGGGTAGTGTCATTTTTTTAGTCCACAATTTTAATATGAGGATACCTAAGGGGGTATTTATATGGCCAAACAAATTTATCAAAAGGTTCATTTAATAGCCCAAGAAATCATACAATAAAAGTGGAATAATCCATTATATTATCTTTTTGCGAGGTTTTAGAACATTAAATAAGATCAACACAAGGGTTGATAAATACTCTTGAAAAAAAAAAGGAAAGAAATGAGACCACTGGTTGACGGAGTTTTACTTGCGTTAGTAGTATTGCCGAAACCATCAGTTAATATCTTCATAGGTTTGTTACCCGCCACCAATGGGTAAACCACGAAGTCTTTTCTCATCCATCGACTGTTTTGCTCAACGTTTCAATTGTAGCTCTGGCCTGGACAACCTGGGCCTTAAACAAACTCCTCATTCCAAAAGAGACGCCCAGTCTTTCCTTTAAACCACGTTCCCAAATCTGTGCACTGTAATTGAAAGTACCCAATCTGTTGCCCAAGGTAGTTGTCTTATCAAGGTTTCCATGATAATCGTATAAAGAAAATAGCACAGCATTGAGCTCGATGATATTATATAGAAACACCGTCCCACAAACCGGGGATCGATCATACCTCTTTAGTTTCTCCGCAGCATTGGCCATGGCTTGAAACATCCGTCTGGCGAAACTAATGCTCTTCAAAAGTTTGCCGTCATGGGCTTCTATCTCGACAGAAAACTCTATATCGTAAAGATCTGTACGGAGGGCATCGATCTCAGGGTAAAATTCTCTCCAGCGAAACCGCAGATCAGTGAAGAACTCCTTCAAGTCACGAACGTACCATTTTATGTGATCATGGACTTGCTGTACGGCTGTAGACATTTCTTCTACGCTTCTTCTCTGCATATTCGAGGGTATGGAAAGTGTGTTTTTATGGTGGCCATGTTTTATCTCCGGGAGCATGCCACGAGATGAGGGGCTGATGATCTTGAATGCCATCAAAAGTACGCCATTAGCGAGAAAGCACAGGCCGATTTTCATGTTGTTGTAGAAGTCAATGGTTATTTGGACGAGGGGATAGAGACAGAAAAATGGGGGGTGGGAAAAGGTAAACTTTATACCCTGGTTATTTTATTGAGATTATCGTAGTGTGCTGGTCTAGGTTGATGGAATTAGGGCTTTGGTGAAGTTGCATTAGTATCAAAAACTATCCTTAGAACAATAATATCAGAAACGGCGAATTTTTGTTTTACAGAATTTTAACTATAGGCGTGACACAAAAGGGTAGAATAAAGTTTTATAACAGCCCCGAGCTTTCATCTGCTGAAGCATGTGTGTATAGACGTTTTGCAAGCCAAAAAAAAACGAGAAAAGGTGTGAATTGGGTTTGGAAGAAAACTAACGTGGTTGTGACTTCACAAGGGTGGCTTATTAAGTGAATAGCGACTCAATGATTATTCCAGCTAAGGGTTTCAAAACAATAGACTGGCCAAAAGTGATTTTTCACATTCAGATAGAACGAAGGCTTCTCATGGAAACAGAATAGCCCATGTGATTGATATCGTAGCGTATTAAGTTTGTGGGACTCTATTTATCTTGGATGTTGACTATTGGTGGACGGTTTTAGAGAATTCAAAGATCAAAACAACTCAATCGATCAAGAAAGAGGAATTTTACATCTATTATCATTATTGCTTTCCCATACGGCAGTGAAACCAGCATTTTAGTCAGATACTCGGAATAGATTTAAAAGTTCAGTGTTTGAAAAGCTTGAAAGAGGCTTGCTCAAAATGCCCCATGTTTCTGACCCACTTGGAAGGCAGTGATACCCATAAATGTGTATGAGAAGCATTCCAAAAGCAAGAGCTCGAGAAACGGAAAAAGGAGAGCAAGAAATCTGAATGGCTACAGAAGCATATTTTGCCATTTTATTCATAATATTCAATAATGCGGGGAAAAATAAATAGGGTTGGTTTAAGAATTAATTCCATGGTTGGACATCATGTAAAACAGAATAAGTCGTGTAAAAAAATGGGATATACAGCATTTGCACAAAATTTACTTTGTTTCAGCAACTTTTAGATAATTGCGACACAGAATAAAAAGTTGAGGCGACATTGCTCTACGAAAAACTTGAGAGTCAAAAGGGTGAATTCAAAGTTTAATTTTGCATAATTTGAAAACGGTATTTCCGAGGGCGATCGGTCGAAGACGACATTCCATTAATGGAGGTACTCGTGCATGTGGCTTAGCTTCAGTCCCAGCTCGAGACTTTGGCTCGGAAGTGTTCGGAATAGAATTTCTGGGCGCATGCGTCGGCGCAAAACAGGGATTTGCAACCATTTTGCCATTGCCGCGAAGTCACACCATACACCCAATTCCGAGGGTAAAACGCAATAATTAAATTCCGTTGAAATTAGACGAAGGTGAATCTAGGGATTCAACCATTTTTGAGTTCTTATTATCTGAAGTAACTGGCGTCGAGAAAAAGGGAAAAGCTTTTAATGTACAAGAATAATGCAAAAAAGAAACTTGCGTCGAAAAGTATCATTCTTTGCGAGGATGGTTTCCACATGGCCCGCACATCAACAAATACTTTTCCTCAATCATTACCGTTTTTATGATGAAATTCTCGGCATATCTTCTTCTTTGTGATTCGGAGATTTATGTGTTAGTATTCTAGACCCTGAAACGTATTAATAATATTCTAGCGGCGATATTGCCTTGAAAATTTCTTCTGTTCTCAAAACAAGTAAACGCACGTAGAATAGAGGTTCCTTCACAAAAATACACCTCGAGCGTGCCGACGTGAAAAGCAGAAGGGTGGTATAATACACATGACTCAAAACCAGCATTAAGTCCCATGTAAATATTCCGCAAATATAAACGTATCTTGGACTGTTTCGCAAACATTTTGGGTGCAAATAACCGACCCCACAAAGTAGACGTAGTATAGACTCACTATAAATGATATAAATGAATATCTGAAAATAAAAAAGATAATTTCATACACCAAACGGTAACCCCCTTGGAAAGCACATTTCTGCATTCCTTGATCTCATCAACACCCAAGAATCATTGAACGCATTCAACTGAAGGGTCATTTTTCTCATGTGCTTTCAAAGCATCTCCTGAATTAGCTTTCTGCAAACCTTATACTCGGTTTCAAAAAGGCGTCGGACACTACCATGCACATCGGCCAATTGGTTAAACATTTGCACCCAGGAGTCTAAAATACGCGCAAAACTCGCCACATCAAGCAAAGTGGCCCGATCGGGGATCCTGGACATTTCCAAGAAACTTGCAAGACCCAAGAGCGCAGGCGTGAACTGTAAAATGTTGCACAATAGCCGATAAGAAGTCCCGCTCATTTGACCAAAGTAATGCAAGTACTTTGTAGCTTCCAGCATGGTAAACAACATCCGTTGGGCTAATATGAGCCTGTTAGAAACCTGATGTCTGAGAGGGGTCAGTTCGTGAATCCATATAGTGATGTCGTGGAGCTGAGTATGGAGAGTTTCGGCATCGTCCCCAAACCTTATATAGTTGAACCTTGTGTCATGTAAATACGAGCGCAAGCGGGAAAGAAACCATTCTAAGCTTTCTTCCGCGTCTTGAGCGACGTGTTTGGACAGAGCTGTTTTTTGTTTCTGATGTAAATGGAAGGTGAAAGGTTTGCTCCATTAGAGAAGTTGAACGTTTGGGTGGGGTTCATGGACGTGGCTGGAAATGGTTGCGGAATATTCGGACCCTGGGCATGAACAGAGGTCGCGGCGACGTATAAGCAGTATGGTAAAAGATGTATTCCTGGAGACACTAGCATTGGAATCTTCCGAAACTACAAGTCAGATTGGAAAAGGGGAGAAGTGGATTATGCGTGACTTTATATGCCAAGAAGTCGTTTGAAGGAGGCCGAGAGTTAAAGTGAAAACGACGGCCACCGTGGCTACGGTGGCTACGGTGGCCCGGCGGCTATGGTGGAAAATCATTCTAAATCCCTCACAATGGTATTCTTGCGAATAATGGCCAAATAAAACACACCAGAGGAACTAAAGTATCATATGTATCTTCTGCAAAAGTGCAAAATTTAGCCAGGTACTGAATCGGTATTAATGGCTCAAATTGGTTAATGGTGTTTATGTTGGAGAAAAGTCTGTTCATGGAGTTTTTAAACAGAAGAGATTCATGTGCCACCCACCCCCTTCGTGCTGTTGATATGTTGTTCAGTTCAGTATGTATAAAATTGCCGTTTTCACACTTATCAGTCACAATAAGTACTATATTTTAACCGCGGGATGTAAGAGAGATTGTCAATTCTGTGGTTATTCGGTAACATGAAAAGCCTCGGTTGGAGTTAGCAAGAAATAAGAAAATGAGAGTGTGCAAGAATTAATCTGGAAACCCCAAAGGTTGCAAAATTTCTTGAAATTTCATTCTTAGGACCGGTCAGGTGGTTAAACTCACAGACACGACAATTCTTGGAAGGACACAAAACAGTCATCCTGAGACGGTAAATATCTACTAAGTGGCGTGATTCCCTTTTTTGCTTGCGCTTTGAAAGCCGACACTAAATGATATAAAACAACGCTATATCTGAAAGACTCGAAAAACACGATGACCTCTTGAACGAAAAAAAAAAACACCCCTGGTCCAATTTCAGGGAATATTCACTACCTGGAATTTCTACCTAGTCAACAACCCATGCGTGACGCAATTTCAAATATTGAAACAATATATTTACATACCCCAAAAAGCCGGTAAGAAGAGAACAGCAAGACATATGGTCATCATTGTTGTGAATTTACGATAAGGGATATCCAAGTCAATTGTAGGTTAGTTTACCGCAGAGCAGAGCTCGACAACACGACGCATTGAATGATTTGGGGGAAATTTTCAAATTACACACAGCACCAAACCAAAAGATTTGAATAAAAAGAAACCCTGATAAATAGTCATTGTCACATTTAACCTACTACGTGACCCCGTGAACATACACCATGGAACAGGGGGAGGCGGAGTTACTAGCGGGAGTCTAGATTAGGTACAGAACCAATATCAGAAGATAGAATGGGCCAAGAAGTTTTGACTTTCGAGAGCAAGTAAAATATTGGCTTCACTCGATGTGGGTTTTTTAGGCCGTTTTAGTTGCCACAAATCCCTCTACACGGATTGAGAATGCGAAAATGCGAAATTTTCATTTTAAATCCTTCATTTATAGAGCCATGAATTTGGTTTGGTTTTGATCTCAAAAATTCGAGAAAGGATACTTTAGAAGTTTATAAATTTTCAAATAAAAAAAAAAATAGAGAAATTATGTTGCATTTTTTAACGAGAGTGCGAGAAAGTTCAAAATGAGTCAGGATGCAATTGCCGGTGCTAACAGGCGTTTTCTCTTCGATAGATTTACATACCACATCTTGTGGAAGGTTTTTAGCTTCGAATAACCTGAATGTTGTTATTCTGACCATCAGTAGTAATGGCCCGTACACGTAATTTTGGGAAGGTGGGGGTCAATGCTATTCTGTCTAAGTTTTCTAGGAAGACTTTTTTTTTCCAGGAAGACTTTCTCTCACAACGTCGTGCCTCAACCTAAACGCTCCCAACTATACACGGCGGGCAAGTTTTATTACTTGAGAGGAAATTACAAAAGTAAGAAAATTGAAATGTGTCTACTTGGGGCACTGAAATAGGAAGAAAAAGGGCTAAAAAGAATGGCATACCATGATGGTAGGCAAAATAAACCTCGATGTAAGGTGTCCAGGGATGCAACTAACGAGGGCACACTATATTGCTTGCATAAATGCACAGGGGAGGGGGATTGGCCTTCTACAAATCGACAGTTGCAAACCTCGGATCCCAAGGCAGTATCGTTTTATTTGAAAGTATTTATGTACTGATTGTGAGCCTCAGTGGGCCATGAGTGCTCGTCTGGGCGCAGAACGTGGCGGTAGAAAAGCCCAAGATTTCACTGCCCATAACGAACATACAAGACCATGAAAAGAGTGTCTCAGAAACACAATTTTATTCCAAAAGTAGACTGAAATGACCGCGGAAGATCCTTAATGAATCAATTTATCGCATACCCTGGAGCACTACAACAGAGCTCACCACAGAATCATTTCACAGCAACGATTTGTTTTCGAAACCCAGTTTCAGCAGCAAGAAAAGTCATAGATGAAGTCTACACTAAATCACTACATACCCGAAATAGACTGGAGAAAATCCCATCCACCGCCTCAAAAACCAACCAGAAACCTCCCTAGTTCTGCCATGTTGAGAATCGCTTCAAACATTATCCTGCAATCTTCACACTGGGTCTCGAATAGGTCGCGAACAATTGGATCAACCCGCAACAACCTGCCGAATATTCGCTCCCAACCAGTCAAGATGCGATAGAAGCTCCGCAATGTGTATCTCGTCTTGGGGGTTTTCACCGATAACGGTTCAACGAGGCTTGCGAGTGCCATAAGCGCTACTTTGAAGTGGAGAATATTACACAACAACAGGTAAGCGGTGCCATTCATCATCCCATAGTAAGGTAATAAAGTTTTAGCGATTTTCATCACCCGAAACATATCCTGGGAAGCCTTGATCCGGGCAGTAAGCAGGGGCGAACGAACCCTAAACTGGGCCCACTTGGAGATTTCCTCGAGCAGCACACGAAGAAACTCTGCCTGGCGGGTAAATGCGGCGGCGTCAAACTCGATCCCCGTTACAAAAACCCGCAACCGGGCCATAAACCACACCACCAGAATCTCTAGACTATGTGTATCACTGAGAGTCTTGATATTTTCCCGGATCGTATCAATTCGGGCCACGTCCATGGTTCTTTCCAAGAAGTAGTCTACGCTATTCACGCAGGAGAGCGTGTTTGGGCATGTGTCGTTTGGAGTAACCATCAACGGTTTGGTTTGGGGGCTATGTGCATAACTCATATGTGCAAACACGGCCAACGAAACACACATCATGGGAAGTAGCGAGGGAGGGGTCTTCATGGCAAAATAAAACAAAAAAACGATAACCTGTGGCTCATATGTGGTGGGTGATGTTGAAACGGTGGGTAATGAATCTTGTAGAGTACCAGAAGCGAATCCGGGCGAGTTCAGTAGGCGGGAAATTTTGCATTATTGCGGCTGCAAAGTTTGGCTCAAAAGTACGTGACCTAAGGCCGGGGCTGTGACGGAAATGGAGGAATCGAACCAGTTCCTGTGTGATGGGATGTACAAGATACCAATGGATGGTTACTTGGTAGGTTTGGGTCACCTAACCCCTGTGAAGTGTATGGAAATAGGCTGGGGACGAAAACATACCTGAAGGGTGGAATCAGCATGTTATAGTAGTACGGGGGAAAATATGGCGTTCCCAGAATGCACGTGAAAGTTACCAGGGCCTTTTATATTCTCAAGATTGGTTTTCCTACTGTTGAAATACCCGCAGTTCTGACCAAGAGGCAAATCTATTGCTCGTGGAAAACACTCCCCCTGATAGAGAAGCCAGTAGATTACTATTTCTGTAGAATTATCGGCGGCTGTCTTTGAGATGTTCCAGGTTTACACCCGCTAAGATACCGCATCATATGGTCAGTATAATACCATCACTAAGTCGCAATACTTGATCAGATGTATTTTAACGAGGAGTAGCACACATAATATATATCCCAACATATCGACCAGGGAGAAAACACACGGCACTCTCCAAACTCCGAGCAAAACTTGATGGTGATATAAAAAGTGATATAAAAATCAAACATCACTAACCCTAACAAAAAAAAAAAAAGTCCAACCCACCCCGCTTCAGTCCCTTATGTGCGCCTCCAATACCCGCAACGTATACTTCGGCCCCTGAAAGCTCGTGCTCAAATTTCTCCCGCAGTTTAAGCGGCACGCCCAGTAAGGTGGCAAACAATGCACTCCAAGAGTTCAAGACCCGCCGGAATTGCGTGAGGTTTTGCCTATACGTGGCAATCTCTAGCTGCAGCGCGTTTGGCTTGACTGGTAACGCCAAAAGCGCCACGTTCAACTGGATAATGCACCGAACCAAAAGGTTGTCGGTACCGCTGAGGCCGTAGTCGCGCATGTCGTCGCTGGCCTTCTCCATGGTGCGAAACATGTGGGTTGCAAACCGGAGGCGGCCCGTGAGTGGCCGGCGGAACGGCGCCACGCGTTCCACAAGCACAGTTATCTGGTGTAGTTCTGTGGCAGAGCGGTTTCGTTGGGCTTCGAACAAACCACTTTCGAACTCGGTATGGTGGACAAACAGCTTGAGATGGTCGATAAACGCTTCCAAGTGTTGGTCTGCCTCTTCAATTAGCTGTTGTGGAATGTCCAGAACACCCACATACGAGGGGATATCGGGGCGGAAGACCCCATCGTAAGGTGTGGCGGGCGTTCGTGCGTTTGCTCTATTTTCAGAAAAATAAGCCTTGAGGGATTCGATCTCCGAGGTTGGGTACGCATTGCAAGGGCGGATTGCTGTCCAGAAGAGTGCAACCAGGACACCACTGAGAAATAACTTCATGGCCGGGGTAGAAAAAGTGAGGTATGTGGAAAGGAGAGATGGGAGATGATTAGCTTTTATAGTCTGGAGGTGCCTTTCAGAAGCAGAAGGTTTGGAGAGGAATTTTGGTATTTCTGTTTGAATTTCTTGTGAATGGGCGAAATTGGGTTTGGTGGGGTCGGAAATTCCATACCCACGTCTGCTTGGAAGAAATAGGCCTAGGATCATTTTACGCCGCGGTCAGTTTTCAGTATTACCAGGCGTGGAGTACGGAAAAAGAACAATGCTCAGTTTAAGAGAGGGGTTCTGGGAAGGCTGGTGTGAAGGCACAGTGCACTTCTTTCCAATGGTGAAATTGGCCAGGAAAAACCACAGAGTTTCATAAATAGTGGGGTTCTAAAGATGTATTGAGTGGAGGTGCAAGGCGATCGAATTGTTCCTGGACCGATGTATATGAAGTGTGAGTTGAAGAGAAACGATCGCCAGATTTCCAATTGGTGTGATCCTTAGAAACAACACGATATGTCCAAATAGTTCCGGAATGAAACCTTTGGTGGTGGCTAGGATAATGAAGCATCGCAACTGATCGTTTTAAACAGCGTGGGTTTTACAGTGGGGAGGGTTCCATCAAGATGATTGTCTGAAATTCCCAGAAAAGCACGAAGTTCCCTTTTGTGTACTTGTCTCACCGAATAAGTTTCACCTCCAATTTCTAAAGCCCGTGTATCTCCTATTTCTCGAATGAAAACGTTTTTATGGTATGGATTTGGCCTGTTTTCATGGAATAATTCCTTGGGTTCCATTTCCGAACAGACATATCATTTCCATCTAGCTCCTTCCTTGCCAGTGCCTGAACTGTGAAAAATGTTTTGGACGAAGAATACCGGAACCTATTCTAGGTGTGCCCCACAAGAACTTCGTTCGAATACGTTTGAATATCAACGTTTTCAAACTAATGCCCACTGTGAAACCTTAGAGCTACCTAAAGGACCTTCAGTCTTTTCATCTGCAGCGATACAGATTTGGTCGTGTTCAGGTTTTGGGTCTCTAATTTCATGTTTGGCCCTCGTCAATCCCTGGTTTGACATCTTCAGAAACCAATTTCAGACGTATTCTCGGGGATGAAATCAGGTAACTTTCTTTGTGGATTATAAATTTTTGGATGATCCCAAATGTTTCTTGGGAGAGGCGGGTGTATGTGGAAGTTGGTAAAGAAATCGCGATGTGCATCTTTCCGTTGGCGTTCGTCTTTTCGTCCATCAATTGAAGCATTGCCTGAGAGGTATCGCATTTTGGGAGGCGGAAGGCTCGATTTGCTTCTCATACGGGAGGAAGCGGAACTGTGGTAGCTGTCAGAATATCACCACCAGCCACCATACCACGTGGTGAATTTCGGATGAGACCCCTATCAGTACAGAATCTGTCGAATGGAGATATATGGGAAGTGTCAGGAAGAAGCAATGGAGACTTCTTTCTTCTTTAGCGACTGAAATATAATCGTTCGTTTCTAATAGTATTTGAGTACTGACCATCCTTAGCTTGGTGATAAGTCCAATGTTTATCATGTATACTAAGAGAAAATACACCAAAATCCCTTTGGGTCGCACCGCCATTTTAGTAACCGAATTGTTTTACAAAAAATCACACAATTTCCACAAAAGAAGCCACAGTGAAACTTCGTTTGACCGTATTCTGTTTTTTCACACCCGGGTGTTTGTCTCTATACTAGTAAAAGCTCTGCAAAAAGACGTCGATAACCTCTTTCTGGGTAACCAGTGCGGAAAAGATATGTTTTATGGGAAAATGGTATTCAGGTGAAAAAACTTTGGATGTATTTGAGGTGGCCGCTCTTCCAATGCCGTTTCTCGTGTTTGTTGCAAACTAGTAGATATTCCAATTTCATGACATGTCTAGTTTCAGTCTCCTCCACGCATCCAGTTAACACATCCATAATGGTAAGCATGTTTTGGGAAGCGTATCGTTGCTGGAAGCCATAATCTTCCTCTTAAATTTCGTGCTCATGTATCAGAAAACTTGAATTTGCCACTTTTTACAATTATAATGTACAATTCAAAAAGCGAGCATAAAGGAATAAACGATCATGTTTTTAAACCCGGATTTTCAAGGTTTTGAACGCCCTTTTTTCTTCTAATGAAATATTTATAGATAGACTACTTACACCAGAGTACATAACTATCAAGAATTTATTTCCCCAAACTCCTTGAATGCATACCCACAGATAAAGCGCTCGATTTCATAAAATTGCATGTAAATAGCCCATGAAACTAAAGTGCTTTTACTGTGTCCATGTTATCATATGCTTCTTATTTTCAGGAACTTTCTCGGCCACATGAAAGATTTACTCCTCAAGATATTTCTATTTTTCTTTTCTCAAGCTTCGAGATCAAATGGTTGATATCTGTGCTTGACTCTTGTCATATTTGCAATATCGCCGGACTCCGTGGCTGTTATAGGACCATCGGAACAACATGAATTTTCTTCCATACACTGTACATCACGGCTTACAGCAAGCTTGGGTTGTGTTTATTCACCTCGACTTCTTTCATCGATTCTCTTAGCTAGGGCTTTTGATTTCTTGAATAACTCCCCGATTCAATGGCTGCAATTTTGGGGTCGTATAAGAAACTTTTAAAAAGCTTATTTGAAGATTTAAACATGACACTGCTTTGCGGGCGCTGAATGGTCAAAATCAAGGGAATATTTTTTTCTGCTTTTTTATGGATTCCGTCAAGTAGTCACCATATACAAATATGCCGGGATGTTCAGGTGCCGACGTATTCAGTGTTGGTCTTTCGTTATTGATTGATAAAACGTTTTGAAAAAACACTAGAAATTTACGTTATCAATTACTAAAAAAATCATTCATTGGTAAAAATTGCTAGAATCTTAGGTTATTACTTTGATAAATGTATATTAATATTCATTTTCGTTATAAATCGATAAATAATATTTGTTTCAAAATGAATAAGTAACCTTAATTTCAAAAACAAAAAAGACTAACTCTTAAAAAACACAAACTTATCACGATTAAAGTTCTTTATCGGGTCCTTCTCAGATAGCCAAGCCCGATTGGGAATCTATATTTCCTAAATGAGAAGCTAATTCCTTACCGCGAATCCAAACATTAATTAATAAATTTCCATGTGAATAAAAACGCCTTGTTAATTGATAACACCAGCCCAACACTTTTCTTAACGGCCGTATTTGTGTTAATGAAAAACGACCGACTTGGGGTTTTTCCTAGAATGTTTTCGAGGTTATTTGTAAGCTCGTCCTTTTTGTGATTTGGCGATAGAATGTCACCGAGGTTCGAGGTAATTTTGTATGGGATGTCAGAAATAAGTCAATAAATCTGCAGATGGATAGCAGAAGAAGAATTGATAAAGGTGGATGGAAACTTGAAAACCAAAATTAGCAGAAAATTCTAAAAGGAGAACGCTCTTTCCATCATTAAGTCGGAAAAAGCAAGTATGTGAATGTGAGAAACATGTTTCGGGAAAAAAGAGATTTCTAACGAGGCGACAGCACTTTTTAGCATGTATCTGACATGTCATGGGAAAGCATTCTGTTTTGTTAAAGATCGTCAAAAAGTACCGAGGGTCGAGGTCTCTTTCGTCTAACGAGGCGTAGGTATACCCGATGCGTATCCTCTTTTATCTAGTAAGCATTTAAATTATATAAAATGAAGAAAAGTTTATATTATGATCCAAAATAAAGATCATTTAAATTCGAAAGGTATTGAGTTAATAAAAAAATTAAAATATTAAAAAATATAATAAATAATCTAAAATATAGTCCAAACAAGAATGTTAAATTCTTGAGTAATATGTTATATAGATCTTTTAGACTATATACATATTCAATAAAAAGTTACATTATAATTATACCTGGATTTGGAGTAATCTCTCACATATTCTCAACATATAGTAAAAAACCTATTTTTGGTGAAATTGGTTTTTACTATACTTGAGTAGGAGTCAAAAGGCAAGAAAAAACAATTACTGTACGTCAGTGAAGCGCGTAATTTGTCGATTTTTGATTTTTCTACGTTCACATAAGACGGTAACAAACTGGTGGTAAATATAAATTACGCAAAACACTACGTTTACGCGACTCTCACCCCTACGTTTGCGTAACAATTGTTGAAAAAAAAAATGCCGCGTGTTTAAAGGAGAAACTTCAAGTTTTATTCCCCAGGGATAAAAATGTTGAATGCTTCAGGCAGTCTGATGAATAACTGCTGAGCAAGAGCATGTAGTTCAACTGGTTTTGATAATTTAAAAAAAAATGTCTCAAGACACCAGATTTTGAAAGTATGTCTCAGCCTGAATCTTCCCTTGTATTGTTTTAGTTAAGAATAATAAAGAACCATATAATGCCTCCATGGGGAGCTTGAAATGGAGAAAGATGCGTTTTCAGCCATATATTATTGGAGTAAATTTGATCATGTGGAAGCGTAATAGATAAGGCTCGAAAAATGGCAATTGTCCCCATCAAGCTTTGGTTTGAGTAATGAGAGACCACTGGTGCTTTTTGAGCATCGAATATTATGTTTTGATCGGTGTTATCTTCTCAGATGATCCATATCAGCCTAGTTGGCCGAAAGGTTTTTAGTAAGCTCACAAGAACGACATTTCGATAAGTCCGGGGAGGCTGCAACATCGCATTTCTCTGAAATCTCCTAGGAAAAGAAGCTGACTATCAACCACAACGATCACGATTTACTCCTTCTTGAAGTCTCGCGGACATATGCCTAACTAAATGGATATTCTCCACATGGTCGTGAGGTTGCCAATGGGGGTCGGGGATCAAAAAAGTGGTAGAGCAAGGGAGTCTAGACGTAGCCGCTCATTCGATGATTTAAAAAGACCCTAGAGAACCTTGATTGATGATGGAACCTTAGATTAGCTAGGGACCCTTTTCTGATGTGCCCGATACCCACATCAAACAAAGTCATATAGACTCTGATGTATGTACACTGAGGGAAGTATTTATAGAGACTCTTTCCCTTTTTAACTCTTAGTTTGTTTTAGAACCTCTGTTTTAGAACCTCTGTTTTTCATCAAATAGTCACAAAACCTGTTCAATACGTTATTACGCATTTTCAATACGCTACGCATTACGCTTACGCGGATTTGGAAAAGAGCATTACGCATTTTGTTACGATTATGCATTCGATGTTTTGCCTTTTTTTTTTCGTTACGCGCGTAAATACGCCGTTACGCGCTTCACTGCTGAACGTGATATTCCTAATTAAATGGTTGGTATGGGCAAAGTCATCTTTAAGGCGTCGAACAGGTGGATACTTTGAAAGGTCGCTTATTAGCTTGATAAGATCTCGGCACACACCCACACACCTACCTTAGAGAACATGCCTCTTTACGCTAAACTGAGTTCCCAGGGTGAAAACACCATTTTATATCAGATACGAGAACATCAATGAATGCATAGTGGCTGACTAACAGAGATTTAATTTCATAATTTAAGTGAATATATACAAATAGATAAATGGATTTCGATAGTAGGGGTATATAAGTGTTGGTCTCAGAGGAAAAGTGGAATTTGCAACAACGTAGTTCCCCTTTTGCAGGTTGGCTCTAACCCGTGGTTCGCTGGCCTTTTGAATTTGATCCCAGAAGAACGTTTCCTCAATTCGTATGCCATGATTAACCAATACGGTGGATATGAGTTGCACACATGAACTACTCATGGTTTTATATACTAACTGAAACAGAAACTCTTTCTTGAATTTGTCGCTGAATAAGTCCTTCCAATCATATTCACCCGTTCACACCCGTTCAAACCCTTGATACATCCAGTATATAAATCTAGTAGTATCCCTAATCACAAAAGCCATGGTTCGCCCAATGCATACGCATCCATTTTTCGCCCGGCAAAGAGCAGCAAAGAGCACCAAAGAGCACCAAAGAGCACCACAATGGTCGCTCACCCTAAAACCCCCATTGCGCCAGTATGGCCAGAGGATGAGTCTCCATGAAATGATTGGCGAACCGTGCTAGTACATTCTGGGCCTCAATGAACTGGCTCCGGAATACAAGCTTCAGACTGAACGGAGCATCCTCCAAGTGGCTAAACATGTCTCCCCACGACACCAAGATGCGGCGGAAGCCCGAAACCGTTGTATCAAAGCCGTCAATGGAAGTATCCGGGGCCCCAAGACTGTCGTACATCGTCAAAAGCCGTACATTAAGCTGCACCACCCGACGCACCAAAAACAGCGCCGTGCCCTCTGTCCTAAAGAACCGCAAGTATTCCGCTGCATCCGACATCACCCGGTACATATTCTGGGTGAAGTGGAGCTTTTTGTGGAACCGGACGTCTCTGATGCCTACGGCGTGGGCCCATCTAACCATGTCCGCGAGAGTGAGGCGTAAAACCCCGGCAGAATGCCTAAATGATGCCTCGTCAAAGTCTAGTTCGTCAATGAAGGATTTCATGTGGACGTTGATGTTGTTTAGGATCTGTTCTCTGTCTTGGATAGCAGTCTGTGGGAACTGCCATTGCGGAGGAGTTGGTACGTAAGTTGTGCGGTCAACTGGCAGATGTTCGACAACGGGGAAAGCTTCGACAATGGGGGAATGTTCAATAACGGGGGAAGCTTCGACAACGGGGGAATGTTCCATAACGGGGGAAACTTCCACAACAGGGGAAACTTCCACAACGGGGGAATCTTCCACAACGGGGGAATCTTCCACAACGGGGGAATCTTCCATAAAACCGAAATCTTCGTCAACGACGTCAATGTAGGTGGCAGGGGGCTCCGAAAAACCTTTGGATGGCCCTTCGGCCTTCTGGTAATTACGGCCGGGTCCGCGAGAAACTGTTTTGTCGGTGGGGGTAGATATTTTTATCCCACTTAAGGACGTAATCATACTCATGAGAAGGGAAAAAGGTATACGCATGTTGCAGGCGATGGGAAAAAAGAGAGCTTGCAAATCCACCATCTTATACGTATCTTGGCGATGGACAGCCACGGACTGGTTACGGAGGCGAAGTAGTTGAAACATGCGGTGGCAGTAAAATCATGCCAGATTCATAGGGTCGACGTCTGCATACACATACGCTGAAATGTGTATTTTGCAGTTTCAAAAAAGCGGGAATGATTCCAAACAACTCGTCCGCCGCTTTGGACAATACGCTGTTTTTTTCCGTCCACAAAGACCGTGCTAACACGTGAAACCACGTCCAAACACGGGGCAGGCCAGGGCAACTGAGCCTTGCGGTAAAATGCGTAAACTGCGTAAACTGCGTAAAACGTGTCAGTGGTTCAATTTACCCAAAGAAATACTGCATTGTTCAGTTTTTCCTGTTGGAATCATGACGAATTGGGAATTTGTACACAAGTCACGTGTTGTGCCACCGACAGCCCCCGGTCTCTGACGAATTCAGGGGTGGCTCTTTAGGGTACAGGCTGAGTTGAAAGGCTTGAACAATGTTGGCCTCAGGCTTATGCTGTGTGGCCGCCACCGTCATCATCAATTGTTGCCTCGTAGTCACTTCGGGTCCCCTCTTTTCCC
This sequence comes from Metschnikowia sp. JCM 33374, assembly GCA_005406065.1. Taxonomy (NCBI): domain Eukaryota; kingdom Fungi; phylum Ascomycota; class Pichiomycetes; order Serinales; family Metschnikowiaceae; genus Metschnikowia; species Metschnikowia sp. JCM 33374. The sequence continues at coordinate 62,475 of BIMT01000049.1, forward strand.
CATGGTTTGAAGTACGTCTTATTCTTTGCTTCGTGGCCTTGACGCTTACGGCGGCCAGTGCACATTACATAATCCAGAACAACGCATAGCGCCACAGAGCTTGAGACTATTTTAGATTTACATTGGGAGTACTTATAGAGGTCTTGGTTTTTTGTGGAGAGAGGTGGGAATTCTGGGGGTACACCTAAATGCAATCACGCCCCTTCTTTCATGGGCCTAGCGTATGACCAACACAGTAGACCTTCAAATGTAAAAGCACTGGAGGAAATGGAAACATTCACAGTAAAGCGCTGCTTTGTTATTTCTCTCCGCCATTGTCCGCGTTTGTCGTCTTCAAGGTAGTTCCTTCCCTCTCATGCAATATCTTACTCCTCACGCTAGCATCGCTTAAGGCCATGCCACAGCCAATATTTCGAGAAAAAAGTCGCCACGTTTCCGTCGATGCCAAAATGTTTCCTTCTCTGCCACCGTTATACCCGAGCCAACAAAATCCCCATTCGACAATACGAACAATCCATCCTCCACGTGTTATTTCATCAGGCTCGGTGCTCGGCTCGGGTCTGGCTGGGTGGAAGCCCTTTCTTCAAAAGTAAATGCCAACACATCACTGGCGATCCCACGGGATCAAAGCACAACCGCTTGCACTTAGCTGGGCAATCACTTCTGGCGTACCTTCAAATGTCCCGGTGATACCTGGCCAAGGTCTCAAGCGAACGTTCAACCTGGACACACTGGCTGTCAAAAATAATCTGCACCGTGACTGGAACATCTTGCAAGTTGTCAAATATCAGACGCCAATAGTTCAAGATCCGGCGAAACCCAGATACCGTAGCATCAAACCATTCACGGTTCAGGTCCGGGTTACCAAACCCGTCATACATTTGCAATACCCACACGTTGAGCTGCACCACCTGGCGCACCAAAAACAGCGCCGTGCCTCCCGTATTGACGTATTTCAAGTACTCGGACGAAGTCTTCATCACATAATACACGTGCTGGGTAAACCGGAGTCTTGTCATTAGGTCATGGTTTGTGGGAACCAACTGGTGGGCCCATTGGGAAATGTCCGAAATCGCCTGGCCAAATACCTCCGCTCTCACGTCAAACCCAGCCACGTCGAAACTTAGTTCATGAATGAAAGTCTTCAACTGGCCAATAATCCACTTCAACAGCTCCTCTTCCTCGAGACTTACAGCTGGAGAAGAGGTTTCCTGAAGTGGAAGACTCGTGACTTTCTGCTCGTATTCAGACTTACTTGTAGGGGTCTGCATGGGGATTTTCAAAAAACCGGGCCCATTTCTATGTTTAATGTCAAAACGGTGAACGGCAGCTCCCGCAAACGAGAGAAATACTGGCATGACTGCCACGAAACACACCCGCATTGGAGGAAAAGTCAATTGGCTTGCGTATTGGGGAAAAAAGAGCCAGCAGAAAAAGTGAACAGAAAAAAGCGACCAGGGAAGAGTCTTATCTAGACTCAAGAAGCAGGTCATAAATCATACCACCAGATTCAAAAAGCTTTTTCCCATAAATGGGGATGATTCTACCAATTGCAATATTTTTTTGTTTCAAATGACAATGTCAGGGATCTGCAAATCAAGAAGTACCTCACGGATACCGCTTTTGGTTTTCCAGGGCTTTGAGACAGCCTCGGTGATGCAATATTGCGGTCAAGAACTCCACCAGATTCATGGTTTTGATTTCTCCTGTTCTCGCTTAGACGAGGCTATGTTGCTATGGGAAGGCTTCTTCTTCAGCTCCAGGAATCGGTTTTAACTTGGTCATTCAAATCCTCGTGTATACGCCTTGGAGCCATTTCAACCATAATCCCCGAAGCTAGCTTTTTTACATCATGACTTTTTCCGAACTGAAACGAGTTTCGCCCGTAAATCTCATGACTTTATTCAACTCGATAAGCCAGCGACACAATCCGAGTGATGAATTATTCATTGACCACAGCCACTCCATCGAATAACACGAAACGCATGCAAAGTGTAGGAATGCTAACGTCACCAGAAGCCAAAACAAACTCTTTTCTTTGATTCAACAAGCAAATCAGAGACTTTATCATTACACAACGTAGACTTATCCTCTGTTCCCGTCAATAGCTTCGGAAATATCCAAGATTCCGCCAAATAAGTCTCAATTGTTCATGTGGGTGTTTCACACCACCTCGACTGGTGTCAGCAGCACCTTGGAAAAAGATTCGTCAAGGTGCCAAAAACGACCATCCCGCGACCTAAAAACATGGAATTGATTAATCCCACTCTTTATATACCCTGCCGTTGGGCAATCAGGAGTGCATTAAAACACAAAAAGCCGGGTATTAAAAAGAAAAAGCTGCGCACCATGTAATTTCCTGTCGTTGCAAAGTCAGGAGGCTTGGGATATTCCTTCCCAGTATGGCAATGTACTTCATGACATTTTACAAAACCAAAATGCACAGAAACGCCAACAGTGGAAAGTGCCATTGGACAACCGCATCGCTCACCTATTCTCCAAATGCTATTATTTCAGACAACACTGGGGAAACCGTTCAAAGCCTTAACAAGAAATATTCAGCAACAATTCCAGGAAATTTGGATTTTGCTCCGCTGCAAATGAATTCTTTTGGTGACATTGACGACTTTTCACCCGGGTACTCGATAACTTGCAACCAAGACAAGTCTCCAAATACGGCGGCGATAGTACACTATAAGAGTCCACCCAGAGAGGGTGTAAATGTGAGAAATGTTCCAGCGATGGACGCAGGCATGGATAATCCAAGAGCAGATTCCATGCCGAAAAAATGGAATGACTTTTTGGAACAATGCAGATTAGTATTCCTAGATAAGTCAGTTTCCGGGTATTTTGCAACAAGAAGCTGGAAGTTTTCCCAAGCGCATGATAAAGCAAAATGGCCCCTTTTTGGCTCATAATTTCCTTCACATACATGGAAACCACATCTTAATCTCAAAAAAAAGGATCACACAACAGGTCTAAGATACTGAACGTATCTCATCAGTCGAAATCAGCCATCCACATGCTTTACTCTAGCGAAATGGCGTAATGTACAATCTCATCCTCAAGTAAGCCCATTACCTTCACCGTCTTAGACGACTGGATCTCCTCCGCAGATGACTCCATGTGCAAGGCGTGCAAAGCTCCACATTCTTCCACATGGACATTTTCCGTCCATTTCTTGCCCTTTTTTGCATACAAATGCACCATCAACTTCTGCTGGGTCTTATCACACACCACCAAGGCCTGGCACGATGCATCGATGGCAAACTCCGCATCTGCAGATGCTTCGAACGAGTGAACCAAAACACTTTTCCTCAAGTCGTAAATGCGCACGGCACCTAGGCCATTTTCCATCTTTCCGCCAACCAAAAGCCAGTATCCGTTCAAAGCAAACGAGATTTTCGACACCTGGGTGAAATCTGTTAGGCTGATTGAGGAAACCGTGTTGAAGGAAGTCAAATCTACGATATCCACCTTGTGTGCAGAGGCCAATCCAAGTAACGCGCCATCGACGTGAATATCGGCGGCCAAAATGGACTCGACTGGTTCGGAAGTGTGAATAATGCCTGCTTTACCCGCCAAAACCCACCGTTGGTCATTTGTAACAATAACAAAGTAAGGTTCACTAGGGTGGGCAATGACTTGGCGCACTGTTTCGATGGATAATGGAAATGTTTCGTCGGAGAAAAGCACATGTGCACCGCCCACATCCACTCCTACGGGTTTGGCCGACCCTGCCTCGTGAAGGAACGCCACGGCATCGAATTTCTTCTCGGTCTTACCTCCGGGAAGGCTCAAGGTGCCGAATTCTCCAGTTAAAAGAGTCTGGGAGCTCGCAGAATCAAACAAGAGCGTTTGGGGACCCTTCTGCAGCACACTTTCGTTGGTTTTCACCACGGAGACCTTCGTTTTGGCGGTAACCGGCAAGGAAACCTTCAGCAGCTTGTGGACGGCAAAAAGTGCCTCACGAGCCAGGGAAATCACGCCGGGAAAAGTCATCTGTATCCTTGGCAATAGCAACACTGTCTTGTTTGGCGGTTTCTTCCAAGTTTGCGGTAGTTTCTGGCTCCATTGTGACATCGTTTTGTTCTTGTGACTTTGTGCCCGATGCAAACGTCTCTGCGATCTGATGGAGCGCCTGCTGGGCTTCTTCCTTTTCACGGGTCATGCGTGCAGCCACTCTGATGGCGGCCTCGCATTTGTAGAGCGCTGTGCTCAATTCCTGGCGCGTAGAGTGGAGTTGTTTTCTGAGGGCAAAAACCTCGAGTGCCATGGCATCCCATTCGTTCTGGAAGGCGGCAAGCATGGTGGGAATCGAGTTGAACGCGGCCGGCGCCGGCTGGGTGGCGATAGGCAAGCCGCCGCTGGAAATCCTCACCAATTCTTCGACATTTAAAGGCTCGTCGTTGAGGGGATCTTTGCCGGCGGTTGACACGTACGTTTCGGCGAGTTTTCGGTCAAAAATACCGCCGCTTTTTGGCGACACAACTGCGTCCGACGTTTCTTTACCGGAAAGAGCACATATCATTATGGGAGGAGCAACTTTGGATGATTTCTAGGGGGTTGAAGCTGGAGAAACCAGTGTTTTGAAGAGCTTGTGAAATGAGCGCGTAGTTAGGGACTAACAGGGGTAAAAGAGCGCGGGAAAAGGGTCTATGATGCGGTGATAGACTTCCAGATGGCGTTTGTATAGCTCAGAAGAGGTAGGGGAGCAAGCCTGGTTGGTTTGGTGGAGAAATATTCAACCGGGTAGAGGTATGTATTCTATATGGTGGATTGAAGCGATGCGTACCAACTGGCGAGCCGTGCTTATGTGCAGGACACCCAGAATAAATGGTCAGAATTTCACACACAGCCGTTTGGAGTCAGGTTTGTGATTTCTGGGCAATCTAAAGTAAAGTACTGAGGATGTGATTTGATGGGCTCGAGGAAAATTTAGTGGCCCATTGACGTGTTGGGGTGTAATAACCCAGATGTGGTGTCAATTCTGGGCAAATTCTATAGGGACGAGCAAAAGCACCAAAAAGAAACGGTTTTGAATAAAACCTGCGTTAGCGTACTCTATAGAGTCTCTTTTAATGGATAAAGGAAAAGATTTCGAAACAAATCCGCTTTAACCATATTTGTAGGGGTTAGAATGAACAGGGATGTACGGATGTTCGGATGCGGCTATATGTAGGATTTTTGCAATATTCATGGATGGCTTGCTTCAAGAGAAGAGGTGATTATGGGTAGCGAGATTATAAAGGCGGTGGGTGTATTGTAAAGATTAACAGTATCTTTTGTGATGTGGATATGTCACGTGAACGCATCATGGAACGCAGGGTTCGAACATACGCTGGCCCGAATAATTCATCTTCACGAATATTCCCCTTTAGGTAAGGGCGGATATTTACCCCATAGGTCGGTACCCGGCATTGCCTATTTTGTCGAAAGTCGGCGGTCGGGGTACTTCATGATTAAAAAGGGTCAGGTGTTAATTGAACTGCATATTAAAAGCAGCTGGCTATATTTTCAAATCCATACACCCATTTAAACGTTTATATTACGACTACCACTCTGTCAGGGCCGTCATATCGCTCAGCTAACTTATCACGTGGCTCGACCTGGTATGGCTCTCCCCACGCATCATTCAGCCTACTATCTCTATTAGTAATCGCCTCGTCTAGACACTCCTGATGGAATCATATATAAGCCCAGCGATATCCCTCAGGTTATGGCTACTTCATCATCACGGAAATACACAATACACATTAGCCAGCCGGCTCTAAAGATCCTGCCACAGTCAGTATGGATGACTGTTGAGAGTGTTGTTAACCGTCGAGACTTTCGCTACTATTTCGCTATTTATAATACTGGCGCAGATTTTGCGGGTAGTAGTATTTATTTGGAGTAAGTAGCGACAGTAGCGATGGTATTTTGAGGTATGTCACAATACCTTTTATCGTTACTTACTACTTTTATACCGGAGGAATTTCGGATGGCGACGCAGATAAGAGTTCTATTCGGTGGGTCACAAACGCTTTACTTACTACACCTTGCACAGTTCCAGGTGACCAAACATGTGGTACCCTGGTCCATCCTTAGTTCGGTCTTTTCTTAAAAACTACAAGTCTCAGCTTGACTTTTAGACTTATTTTGATATGGAATGTATGGGGGTATCTAATTTTTGTAGCCTAAGAATCTACCATCTTGAAGGGGGTTTCCTTGTCGTCTAAGAGGTCGATATTCACAAGACGTTGTGAAGACCTGATATTTCTTCATCATACGAGTTAAGTGTCAAAAACGTTTCAGAAACACTGTCACCGGAGGTGTCACCCATATCGGCATAGTCATCCCAAGTGCCGAAATTTGTATATGTTGGCACTTGCACAGTGCAAAGCTCTTCAGTTGGCAAACAAAAGTCATAGCATTACACGTAACCATCTGGACTGTTTTGCGTTGGTTTTTGGTTGTTATTGATGCTAGACACTGGAAAGGTCATTTGGGATTGCCCTGCGTTTGTTTCCACAAACCTACGATGAAAAACCAAAAGTAGCGACAAGTAGCGACAAAGTAACCACGTCGCTACTTTGAAGTTTGAAGTAGCCATTCCAGAAAACCCAAGTATTGGTATTTATTTGTAGCGACGGTAGTGACGCTACTTTCGCTACCTTTTAACAACACTGACTTATGAAGTGGTTTATGTTATTTCTCGAAAAGTTGAATTTTGACGATAATATGGCTATGCTTCAGAATTGAATAAAGTGTGGGTAGCTCTGTTGATAATTTAAATGAATAAAATTTTCCAATTTAAATTTTTTGTATACCAGATCAATATTTAGTGATTAATCACCACCCTGATTGCTTTCCAAATGAAAGTTATAAAGAAAATTGTAACCGAGAACAGCCTTTCTGAAGTCACATGAGAAAGATTCGGATACATTTAGATATAGTAGCAGTCAAAAATTAATGCACTTTGGGAGTTGCGACAGTACTGGAAGGAAATGTTTTAGAGTATATTGTATTTCACGTCAAAGCGATCCAGACTTGGAATTTCCATCTCTTTATTTCTTTCTCGAAAAGACGAAAGCAACAGAGGAGGGCGAAACTTTTCTCTCTCAGAGTGTCTAGAGTGATGCCTATTTACCAAGTATTTAGCAGTGACTAGACATTACTTTCTGGCATACCCCCCAGTATATTCAAGATAGCCAGTTCTCATCTCTTCAGGCATACTTCTTGTGAATGACTTTCTTTATCGGCAAGAACCTATTCAAAGGTCAGCGTATCTTGAAATATTCCTCAATGGCGTGCAACATCGATGTAAACACACCACCGGGTGTTTTAATCAAGTGGTGGAATTCAAAAGCCGTTGAAAAGTCCATCGGTATGTCGGATTATATAACCCGTGGAAGATTCGTGTCCGAACAAATCGGAGAAGTGGATCCACCCAACATTTTTTTTTAGAATTCCTTTCGGTGTAAAAAGCATGCAGTTGGTGGTTTCTTACCCAGAGGCCATGCCATCCATATACTTTATGATTCTCTAACAATAAAGATGGGTTATATATGTCGACCGTACCCATCGAAAACTGCATCTAAATTCAATGTTGGCCCATTACACAATACTTATAAACCATTCTTAATTTTGCTCGTCCGAGAGGCGTAGAGAGGAATATTTTTACAGCATGAGGCAGTTCAAGAAGGATATGGGGAAAAGTCGAGTTGAAGCAACCTCCACAGGGATTAGTGTAAGAAGGAATGAGTAGGGCTCGGGAGAGCCAAATGCTTTCAATACTCAGTACAATAATCAGACACTTTGCAGGCTTTTCTGTATAGACTATATATTTTTTTAGGTCACTGAATAGTGGCGTCGTGTAATAGAAATTATAAGACTCTGAGCAGTTGAGCAAATACTCTGATGTCTGCTTTGCAATATTCTACCGTAACATAGGAAGAAAATACCTCATCTGGTCCGATATACCTGTAAAAGCTAAACCTGCCGAGGGACCAAGGGAAAATAAACACCTTCACATTAATACAGTGTCGGGGCATCCCCGATTAATATGCAAACCAAAGTTGCTCACTAGAGAAAATTTTATAGCCTTTTTTCACTTTTTTGATGATTCTCTTCTCAAGTCTAAAAAACCGCAAATGCAAAGGGAAATGAATCGTACAATTGGAACAATAGCGTACCTGGACTTTTTTTGGGTGTACACCCTCAACTGGTTCAGTCATCACCACCGGTATTCAAGCCGTCTCTGTTTAACGTTAGGTCTGTTTAGGTCGTTCTTTTCCAACCATCATAGCTTGGACCACATTACGCTTGTATATAAATTCCCCTGTTAATATGGCTCACTTTGAGTGGTTCTTTACATTAAAACGAGGGAAATGAATCGTACAATTTTATCAACGGACGTCGATAGCAAGATGTTAGCTGTTTAAAACTTCCCATAAATTAGCCCCATCGGTATATAAAATGGTTTGGTTGCTTTCTACCTTTGAGACGATGTATATACATCGACGCGTCCGTAACGACTTCCTCTTCTGAAAATCCACCATAAGACGTAAACGTTTCTCCACCAGTATGCGCACAGTTCGACAGATCGTTGACACGTCGTCTCCTGTAATAAATAGTAGATGGGACACGAACTTCCCTTGAAATGCATTTCCTAGAAGATGTCGTCTCCCATGACATTCGCAGTGGCCAAAGCTCATTACAAATACCCGAGCTCAACATCACATCAACGTTGTTTTGAAGAACAAAGTCCTCCAAGAAACGCCCCAGCAGTATCCGCCCATTGTCCTGCTTCTACATCCCAAAATTCTCTGACCACACAACGGAGCATCTTGTAATGCCTCACCTGAAGTCTATCCAAAGAAAGCAAGCCAAATTCAATATCAAACCAGCAAATGTTACGTCCCAAGCCAACCGTCACCAGACCTTAGCTGCGTTGTGGATCTAGCTTACAACTCCGCTCACGCCTTATGGTCGTACCTCATTACTGGGTCATAGTTTCCAGGCGCCCGCTTCCGGTGATGGAAACACCCACAGCAATAGCCAATGATACTTAACACAATGAAAAGCAACGCTGACACCCCCGCACACCACGCAAAGGCGTAGAATTCAATAGACAAAAACGTCTTGACCCCAAAAGTGTCGAGGTTCTGATTCACAATCTTTCTCACATATAAGTAAACACCAGTGGTGAGTGCGGATCCGATGATCACCAATAAGAAAACGAAGAACATAAGCAAGAAATTGCAACACGATAAGAACGCATTTTCCGGCGAGCAAAAAACCCCGATGAGTTGGAACACTAGCGACACTACTGCCAAGCCCGCCCCGCCAAATAATAACGCGAATCCAACAATGGTAACCGTATGAAGTAATCCAAGATCCTGCTTCAAATTTCCGGGAAGGCCCAAGTTATCGTAAGTCAAGGCAGACGTCATCGCAAGTAAGTCCGATATGAGCGAGTCCGTGAGGCCTCCAGTCAACGACCCCAAACCTTTTCCATAGTCTTGGATTTTTTCCAACATTTCGTGCTTGATGAGCGTCAACGGATCGAGCTTATACCCAAACTGCGGCGTAGAACAGTACGTGTAATTGACATTGTTATTACGGAATTGCTTCCCGAGCGATCCGATATCACTAATGTCCTCCACATCTCCATCGAGATTTCCTTTGCAATAACCATAAAATCCAACAGAGTACATGTCCGATAAGCCCAAGTCCGAAGGCTTGGCCGATTCGATGATATTTTCAAGAACTGACGAAAGGTCGCCAGTGATTTGAGAAAGAAGTGTTGCAACCGAGTCTGGAATCGATGCGGTAGATGCAAAGGCGTGGGCCTCCGATAACAAACTGTTGGCATCGGCAGTTGATAAGGCGTTGGCTAATCCTGAGGTAGACACGCCGTACTGAGAAGCTACAGAAGCAATGGCGGAATTTCCACTGCCACCAAGAATACCACTAGCGAGGGAGGAGTATCCGGTGATTTTCGCCGTCAACGAGGAAATGTCGAAATCTCTCTCCTTCAATGTTTTCGTAGGCTCCAACTGCAACACCTCATTGGGGATGGGCTCTGCCTTTAGCTCTCGTTTCGGGAGTGATGTATTCTGAAAAATCGTCGAGAGATTCAAATGCGAAAGCTGAAAGCTGATAAGATAGTTGTTTGTGAGGTAGCTCTTGTTTTCGTAGGACCCGATCAATGACCAAACCAGTAGGACGATGGTCGCTATGGTGAAGAAAAGAACCAAGATTCGGAAAAACATTGTCTGTTGTTTGGCAAAAGGATGAACTTCAAGTGTGTCGGGATGGGGTGTCCTCAAAAGCGATTGCAGGTTCTCTTATATGAATTTAAAGATGGAAAAATATATGGGAAGGCCCTATAAAGAAAATATTTCGGGCCAGAATCTGCGTTTTTCTCAATCTCCGGGAGATCTCAAGTTTGCTTTTCTGCCGAATATGGAATCTGCAGGTGAACAAGGGTGTTTTTTTTTTTTTTTTTTTTTTTTTTGCAATTTCGTCCCATCTTGCAACCTTTGCCTCGTAAAGGAACAACCGCCCGAAAGCCCGCATGTGATACATTCACCACCTTACTTTATAAACAGAATGCTTTTGCTAAAGTGACCGACACTTTCGTAACATCTTGTTTATTGCCGACCGGAGATATGATAATCAATGCGCAGGCGCTGCATGTTTAAGATTGCAAGCGGAATTTTGCAAAGCGCCCCAACTCGTGGTTATTTTTGGACGCGTTGCATGCACATATGCACACTTTGCCTAAACAGGAAAAAGACTAATGTGCGGCGATATGATCGGTCACGAACTTATGAATACGGGCGTAGTTGGAAGTAGTTCGTATTCACACAGTCGCAGTAGAGAATGACATCTGACGTCAGTCTCCTATGGATCACAGAACCTGTTGCCTTTGTGGCCACACCTGCCGTGCTACTCTTCGTCCATATTTCCCAATTCATCAAGGAGCTCTTTTTCGAGTTCGTCCATGTCATTGATCTCGTCCATGCCATCCATATCTTCGGGTACACCAGGCCCGTCTCCATTGTCCTGTGTCTTTCTTCTCTTCAAAACTTTCTCCGCGTCGGAGCTTTCTTCTTCATCTTCATCCGTCTCGTAGGCACTTCTTTTATGACGGGGTTCACTCATTAATCCCTTAAGGAATGTAGATCCACTTGGTTTCTGAGGTGTCTCGTCATCTTCAATCATCATCATCATCATCATCATCATCGTCTAAGTCGTCCGCATCGTCATCACTCAACCCGGCAAGGAAGTCGTCCACTTCAGCACTGGCATCGTTGAAATCGTATTCCTCGATGGAAGAAAGAGAGTCCTCACGCAGTCTTCTTGACTGGGCGAGTCCACGACTTTCGGCTCTCTGTCTCTGTACCTCGAGGCTTTTGTGATACTTGTCGACTTCCAGTTGTGAAACGTACCATTCCTTTTCCGGAAGCTCAATGGTATAGTCCTCTTCAGGCACTTTAGACCACAGGCTCAAGCATGCAAACAACCAGTCGGGACTAACTATCTTGACTGAGGGTATGGACTTCTTGGCCACGCGGACCTTGAGTGTGAGTCCTACCTTGGCCGCAGCAGAATTGGGATCCCGACACACCACATGGGTCACTTCTGGGTAAACCTCATTGACAACCTTAACCCCGAATTGTCGACACCAGATGACTATATCTGCATTGTCGATATTCATGCCCAAGGGGAGAATGCCTGAAAATAACACCACCACTCCTTGAAGGCAATGTTGTTTGAGATTGGGTATTATGGACGTGAGGTCGGGGCGCGGAATGGAATGTTTCTCTCGGTATATGGAAAATAGTTTGAAATACTCGTCGTGAATGTTTTCCAATGCAGTCTGTAAAGTCGTAAGCTCAGTATCATCATCTCTAAGGAGGTGCTCGTCATCCTCCTCTATGCCCTCGCTTTCTGGCGTGGGCGTTTCGTGGTCATGGATCATCTTATCCAAGTTGTGTTGTAGTTTGGCAAGGGGTCTATCGTGTTGCTGTTGCTCGACTAGTTGGCTCCGGGTCATCAGCTGCTCCAATAGAAGATTTTTGTTATCCTCGCCGCCGCCCAACAGGAGCATCCGCTCGACGGGGGAAGCATTGTCTGCGACATCAGAATCTTGGTTCTTTTGGTCTGCGTCCTGTAAATGTCCGGGGCTAGTCAAACTGGGGGAGTCCTGTCCATCCTCGCCATCCAGCTCCTTATTATCCAGCTCCTTATAATCCAGCTCCTTATTATCAACCTCCTTTGATATTTCCGGTGAAGTCGGGATTGCTTGGTCCACGACGGGTTCCTCCCCTTCAATAGCTGGCGTGTCAGGGGTTTCCTTAACACTGTCCTCTGGAGTGGTGGAAGCCTCCTCTAAAGCCTCGAGGCGTGCGATGGTCTTTCCGCGCTTGGATGGCCCGAGAAGCTGGCCATTTTTCTTCGGCAAGAAACTCAGGTTGATGTCGCCAATGCCCACAAAGAAATCGTAGGGCACCACCTTGATAAGGTTGGACTCCCATTGCCACACATCTCCTCTATCGTCAATAATCACCACCATGGACTGGTCCACGGGAAAGAGCCGGCGCAAGTTCTTATGCGTAAGCAGCCCGCTCTCGTCTCTACTGAGAATCCGGTCGCCAAAGTACTTGGCGGTGGGATCGATAATGGCAGCGATGGCAAGCGCGTAGTTCCGCGTGGCCATTGTATAAATATGGAGCTCGTAGAGCTCCGAAACACGCTCGAGGAACTGCTCGAGGCCTGGGCGTAACTTCACGTAGTACCAGCACTTGGTGGGAGCGGGCTTGGGGCCCGTCCATCCGGGCGGAAGCACGGGTTCCTCCTCCAAGGCAAACAGACGCACGTCTTTGACATACGGGTGGTTGGGGCTCAGGGTATCGCGCTGCCACTCGCCCACCGTGGGGTCTACCGTGGCGTGGATGACGGTCTGGTCCAAGTCCACCACCAAGATGAGCTTTTTCTCCTCGGCCAACTTCGCCGTGGCCGAGCGCTCGATATTGGCCGCCTCTTCTTCGGAGACTCGGAGCCCCGAGTTGTCGTGCGACATCAGAATGGTGGCCCTGTCTTCGTAGGTGTAGCCCGAGTAGTCTTTCTCGTCCTCCACGGCTTTTCCACAGAGCGCACAGAGCCCGCCGTACTGGACAGTGTGTGTACATGTCTCCTGGATAACATACACCTCGACGCCACTATGGGCAATCTCCTGGTTGGGCCGAATGTTCACCGCCACCACCTCGCCTTCCACGGGCGACTCAAGACTGCCTATACGTTCGACCCGGACCTTTTGTGGCACTGCTTCTGTGGATTTGGGGTCGTCCTGGTAGTCCCAGTACCGATAACGAAACAACGGCGCGTGTTTTTTCACCTTTTCGCCCGCCACGCAGAGCACCGTGCCGACGGTCACGGGAAACGGCACCAGGGCAGGAAGACAGACGCTGGTCATATTAAGGGGGGGTTTTGCGGCGTGTGTGGGCGTGTCTTATCAGCGCTGGGTGGTTTACGAGATTTGTGAATCTTGACACCCGAAATTCCGCGTGATAATATGTGACGCTTTTTTAATTTTTTTTTCCGTCTTTTGCCGGCAATTCCGCAAGGAGATATTTTATGCGCTGGCCGATTAAGTTCCTGGATTTGGCCTCTAGTACAAAATAGCCACAACCAACAGGAAAAATACAAAAGAGGGCGTACGTTTTCTGGTGCTTATAATCAGCCGTATGATATTTTAGTGGAGAAAAGCATAACGAGAAAAGCCCTGCTGCCTCTGGGGGGCACGGGTGTTTTCTGGGGGAAAAGGAGCGTTGTTGGGGGATTCCGCTTGTTCTTAGGGACCATTGTTTTCCACCAAAGCGGGCCAGCAACACAGATTGCGCTGCCTTTAGGGCTATTGGGATGTCTGAGTTTGTGATATCTGAGAGAAATAACCGTTTTAGTCGAAAAAAATTCAAAAATATCCCTCCGTGAGCCATACTACGGTGTAAATCTGTTTGGAGCGGGCGGGTTTCCTGGCGCACAACCGCTTGTATGCATGAAACAGATGCGATGCACCGAGCTGCGGCTCCGGCGTGAAACTATCGAAACGCCGCAGGATAGAGGGCCCACCGGGTTTTCGGCGGTACGGGTGGGTGTTCTTCAGCCACGCCACGCGCCCGCGTACGGGTCAGTGTTGCGTACGGTGCACGCGCGGCGGTTGTGCGGCAGTGGGTGGGCGTACGCTGTAGATGGAAGCATCGACGCTGAGAAATTATGATGGTGTCTGATATAACGATATGGCTGGCATGGGATGCTTATTGCTATAGCGGGGTTTAGTCAAAGGTGATATGCTACTCAAGATTGGGTTTGGTTGTCGTTTGATAAATTTATTTGAAGAGCCAAGCTGTGGGTAAGAACGCCCGGAGCGACACCTTATGCGGTGTGAATATTTGAAATAGAAACCATTGAAGTGGGGTTTTACACCACACGTAAAAGTGTGACGGCCTGGTCGAATATCTTGCGCGTTAATTGGCAGCTCGTATTAGTTTCTATTTCTAACTGATTAATGATACAAGTTTGATCCACTGTTATCGTGACGGACGCATCTCTGTTGGTCGGCGGCTGACGCACGACATGCGACTGATAAACCGTTTCCAATTTGAGAGTGAAGTACTGCTCTTTATAGAGCCAACCCTGAGTAATTAGTTGCGTGATTTCTCTTTGGACTGTACTGCCCATCGTATTATTGATCATGGGATCTGCTTAACTTCACCCGGCTTTTTGAGTGCATAAACGTATCATCCGCACGATAGATATAGGACTTTCATAGCGGCAAAGGAAACCTTGTAGCCATAGCAAAGCTCATGACATTTGTCTAAAGGTCCAGACAGACAGTACGTTTGTTCAGCGGTAAGTTATTAGTTCTGACCTGTTGGTGTGAGCATGAACCACAGTCATTCCGCACGTTAAATTTCTTCTTTCGGGGTCTTGACTTCACGGCAAGTGACCATACTGCCCGCACCCACGTAATTTAAAGCCGCCCATTAATTTAGCCTGGTATGCCTGTTTATTCCACGTCTTCTAGTTCATCTTCCTCTGACTCGTCCGATCCGAGGTCTCCCCACAGAACATGTGTGTTCTGGTCTTTCGTGTCTTGTGGCGGCTCTTGAGTGACCGTTTGGGGGACCTCTTGTAGGTTTTCAGAAAAAGCAACAGGCTCGGTTTCTCCAAAGAAGTCATTCTCCAGTCCATTATCGTCATCGTCATTTATCGAATGTTCCTCCCCAAAATTCTGGGTGAATTCGTGCCCTGCATCACCTTTGTCCTCACCAGCATCATCGAGTCCAAAATGGTGTTCGAGCTCGTCCTCAAGATCACTGTTACCTTCGGAATCCTCCCCAGGTTCGCTGGATTGGGCCTTCTTGTGCTCCGCGGGAGCTTTAAGGGGTGCTTTACCCGAAACCTGGCCTTGTCTGGAAGATCGATCATTGGTGGTGGCATCATCCACGCTAGAATTTCCGAGTTCAGGTACCGACTGCGAAACGTTGGCTGTGGTATCACCGAAATCAAACTCTTTCGTTGTTTCAAAGGCTTCTTCGTCGTCGCTATCATCCAGAATATTGGCCGCCGGGTTGAAAGCAAAGCCAAACTCGAATGCACCATTCTCCTCTTGTTGTTTCTGCTCGCGAAGTCGTCTCTCTTCTCTGAGCTGATCAAGGCGCTGTTTCTTCTTCTTTTCGGCCATACGCGTGGCACGTATCACCTTCTTGAACGAAGAATCTAGCACGCCCTCAAAGAACCTCGTGTCGTCCGTTGATGGGGGTAACTGAGCGTAAGGTGAGTAAACGGCCTCGGCCTTCAAAAACACGTTGGCATTCCGAACCTGGCGCCGTCTTTCCATCTCCCTGGTATATCTTTCACGGGCACGCCGGCGTTTGCGGGCATACTCAACGAAGTCGAATTGTTTGGATTTTCGTGCTGACATTTCGAGGACACGGGGTTTTCTGCACTTTTGGTTTCAGGGGCGATTTCCTTGGCCAAGTCCAGTGCCGCTGGTCCGTTCAAGGCATTTTCCGCTGGTCCGGAATGCGTTTCTCTATCAATTTCATCCTTTTCGGTGTCGATGTGAGCATTCCTGTCGGCACCGTTTTCAACGCCATTTTCAACGCCATTTTCAACACCATTTTCGGCTCCGTGGTCCTTCCCAAGACCTCCCAAAACCTCTGGCGTCTCCACGTCCGTGGCCATCTTGTCTTCGGACGAGCTCATAATCTCCTCCACCAGAGACTCCGCGTCTGAAGAAACCACCGCCTCCAAATCTCGCTCAAGCGCTTGTTTCCACCGGCGTTCGTCGTCGTCGATCAACTTATAAAGCAGCCCCTCGTTGAGGCGCGATTGTTCCGCCATGCGAAGCTTGATTTCCTTGAGATCCGTGGTCATTGCCATATAGTTCCCCGTCAGCGTGAAGGTGAAGTCCGGCGGCAAGTCCGGCAAGTATTCGGGGATGTATTCACGCCTCGTGGCCTGGCGTGGAACCAAGGCGGCGATCTCATGCTGTTCGTTGGCGTGGAACACTAGTGACGCGTCGTCTTTATCCAAAGTGTAGTTCTCCGCATTGTACTCTCGTAGGAGCTCGTCAAGGTCGGCGGCTATGCGGCGTGCGTGAGCTTTAACGGGCGCATCTAGGCTCCGTGTACGTAAATACTCACTATATAGGTCTGATGTAGACACATTTTGTGCCCAAAGACACATTTCCACATCAGCAATCCCGGGTTTGTGGTGTCGCTGAACCTCTGTCAACTTGTGCAACGACTCGACGAAGTGGCTCATGAATTTTGCCGTCAATTCGTGACTTCTTCAAGAAACTCGCCGGAAAACCCTGGCCGATGCGTTCCGGACGCGATTGTGAGCCCCACAAGCTTCCTGAGTTGGAATTTGACGGGATCTGTGAGTTTATCCGATGGCAATGGCTCGTTGACTGCACTTTTATGCGCTCCAAGACGCCGTTTTGGCGGGTCTATGTAGTCTGTTTTTATTGGCGGGGAGAGGGGTTTTGGCCAGGCTGTTTCTCGGTCAAACCGGGAGTTTTTGAGCCCGTTTTTTCGGGCCCGCCATTTTGTGTGGTTGCACTTGACGGTCCTGGCACTTTTGCATCTTGTACCATGTTCTCCGGGGATATAGTGTGGACCAGAAATGGGTGTCTCTACGGTCAAGTCAAGCCAGTTGCATGACTTGGTGATGTTTCGGTGGACGCACGACCGCGCGCGCCGTGGATTCTCGTGGGTCAACCCCCCAATTCCGCGTTATAACGATGTGTAATTAATTACAAAAAAAAATGCATTTGTATTATACAGCAGTGTATGGCATATTGGCTGCGTCCACTGAATGCCAGGCCGAATAAGCTGGCTCAAATCTATCAATGGAACATATATACTATCCGGAGGGAGATGGATGTGTGCGGGTTAGGCAAGTAAATACAACTCCGAACCACGTAAGCTAGCGCGTATCTCTCCGGGACCCACTTGTTGATCTTGTTAGAGTAATGTGGATGAAGTGTCGCGGCATCCTGTTCTTGTTTTGGCGTTGCCCATAGAGTCTACATCATTAAAATCCACCAGACAACAAAAACTCAAGCGCCCCATTGACATTACCGCCGCTTCTTCTCAAAGCCGCCACGTTTTGCTCAAAGTTTGAAAATCCCATCTCGTTGAGTTGTCTCAATTGGGTCTCGTACTTCTCTTCAGGAGGCCTGTTGTCGACAGGGGCAGCAGAAGCCTGGTTTCCACCAAGGCCACCGAGGAAGGGGTTGAAGCCAGCGGCACCGTTGCCACCAAACATATTCAAGTACGGATTAGCCGCACCTGCGGTACCGGCCGCAGAAGCACCAGCATTGGTAGAGTCCGTGTTGGAGGCACCTCCTTCAATGGTAGGGTTTGATCCTGGTGCAGGGAAGGACGATTCGGCACCGCTACCAGCGGCGGCACCGGCGCCACCAAGACCACCAAGGCCACCGAGACCACCGAGACCTCCAAGACCACCGAGTCCACCTTCCTGGGCTGCCCGGCTCATGTTCATCATCGAGCGCAAGCTCTCCGGGTTGGACATCATCTCGCGGAACATGGGGCGCAACATCTGGCGGGCCTCCGGACCCATGGAGCGCAACTGTGGGTTTTGGTCAATGATCATGTCCAACATGCGTGGATCCAGCAACATGGCGTTCATTTGTTCCTGGAACATCGGGTTGGACATGGCAGACTCAAGCTGCTCGGGGTCGGGGAAAGCGCCCATGCCGCCGTCGGGGCCAAACATGGAGGCAGAAGGTAACTGAGTGTAGCCAGCGTAACGGGCGCCCGTCAAGTCCGCCAACGGGTTGAACGAGCCCTGGCCGGCGGCAATGTTGGAAGGCACGGCAGCAGAGCCGGCGCCCGAGCCGGCGCCAGTGGCACCAGAGGTTGCAGCGGAGGAGGCGCCGGAGTTAGCACCGGAGCCCGCCGCGTTAACTCCGGAGGGCGCCGCCGGACGGGCGGACGCCTTAGCCGCCGAGCTCTTGACTAAGTGGATGCTGTGGTCGTTCTGGATCTTGTAGAAGGCAACGGTTTCCGAGTCCTTCAACACTTTGCCGCTGTAAATCAACCGCTGGCTTTCTGCGGGGACGTCAGCCGCCGCCGAAATGATGGTCTTTAAATCCTCAATGGTGGACTCGGTGTCTACTTCCACCTGGTACTTCTTGTCTCCGGAAGACTTGATTTTGACGGAGATCACGGTCATTTTTGGGGCGTTGGGGGGTTGGTTTTGTGTGTGATGTGATTGGGTTGTAAAGAAGTTAATGTTTTTTGTTGGTTGGTTGACTGGAGAAACGCTTAGAAATGTATGGAACAGTGCGAAAAGGCGTTGGGGTGGTTGGGTTTCTGCCTGACGCCCAGGCCCGCGGTGGGGCCGGGTGTTGAGCTTTAGTGAGCCGATGGGTCAAAGGGGCTAAAAAACAGGAAAAGTGTTGGTTTTGGAAGGTGGAGGGGTTATGTGGGAAAGTAAAGCACGCCGCTGGGGTATTTTTTTATGTTTCACTAATATGGTTCGTATGGTTACGGTGGGGTTTCTCTGCCGGCGGTGCCTAGTGTTGTTGGTTAATAGTTAAATGCGCGTAATACGTTGGTGTATTATTTTGCAATATAACATGAATTATATCATGACTAGACCCAGACATCCCTAAGAATAAACGCCAGCTGCCGGTGAAAAGCTCGGCCCGTGTGGTGATAATGTAATGGTTGTGACGGGTGACTTGCGTTTAACAGGAGTATATCAGAGATTATATCAAGTACAAACGGGTATCTCTTCGTAGAACACCAACGGGGGAAGAGATAGTTATGTAGGTGGATCTAGAAGAGTCCACATAACCAAGGGACATGACTAAAAAGGGTTCTGCAGGCATTCGACAGGGCAGAGGTAGCAAGGATGACATGGTAGGAGACAAGCCGACCATGACACTGGATAGTCTCCAAAGAACCCATCTTGTTCAGACACCGATATGGAATCCCTAACACAAAGGTAAATAGAGGATATTGCCATTGGACACCTGCTGCGGTTATCAGTACGACTTGGGTTAAGGTCATAAACAGGGTTTATGACTTTAGGCGCCGGGAGTGTGATGATTGAGAAACTCTCACTCCCCTTCTGAAAAGACTGTTATCGCTGGCGCTCAGGCAAACCATGCCGACGGGAGGTTGACATAATATAATTCGAATATGTTGAGTTTATCTTGGGCAAAAATGTGGACGAGTCATTTAGATTATGCGTTCAATTATTTGATTGAACACCCAGGGTGAAGTTGCCATCTGTTACAGGTTATATTCTACATGGTCTATTGTTTTTAGTTATTGGTAGGGGTGTCTGAGACATTCTGACAATAACGTCCAGTAATATGATGATTCTTTAATAAAAAGGATGCTGCAGTTCGTCCCAATCCTGGTGTTTTACCGAGACGTTTGCCCGGAATGTTTGGTGGGGAAGCATGTTACAAGATTTGCCAGACCATGTGATGTTGGATCATGTGAGATAAGGCCATCGTCAATGGAAAACGTAAACCTTTCATGAATTGTACGACGGTGCTGGCCGTGGATCTACTGTTATTTCACATCCAGTATTATTAGTTTTACCAACTGTAAAATAACCATCTCCATCTATTAAACCAGCTAATCATTCATTAAATTTTAGATCGGCCGTTATTCATCACCAGCACCACCCAGCGTTGCTGATTTAAAAGTCAATACACTTCTGTAGCATCAATGATATCCTCAGATGAACGAGCATGGAGTGCCCTCGATTACTGTTTTTCCATCTACACCGCTTCCACCCAAGCCCAAACCCAAAACTCATTAAACCTACTGAAACCCAAAACTCAAATCTTAACAAAACGTATGATTAAACATTATTACACAATCCGTACCTTCCACTAATCGCTAGATAGTGGCATTAATCTACATAAAGCACCTCCCTACTTCTTGACCTCCACCTTACACCCACAATTGAGACACCCGTAAGCCCGCTCACCGTCTTCAAATGTAGACTCGCCCTTGCTCATCATCAAAGCCCACTCGCCCTTGGCGGGAATCTTCTTGCACTCTGCATTGAGGCACCTCGCGGCGGTTTTCTTGTAGCGCAACCCGCATGAGTTGCAGAGCTGGCCCTCGTGCGTACTCCAAGAAGGTCTCCAGCACGGCGACTGGTCAGACCCACACGAGATGCACACACGCACAACCCCCGGGGACGCGCGCGGTGGCGACCGCATGAGCTCCGATCTAGTCTTGTCTTTGACAGAAGGCGGGGTGATGGGGATGAAGCGGGTTTTGGGGGCCGACGTTTTTGGTTCGCGCACGCTATGGCTGTTCGGGTGGTTATGGCTGTGCTGGTGCTTGTGCTGGTGGTCATGGCTGTGACAATGAGAGTGTGGCTGGTGGTTTGGTGGTGATCCTGGACTGTACTCAAAAGACTGGTTGGGGGTGGCGTACGGAAGATGTGCAACCCCTGGGAGTTTGGGCACCTGCCGCCTTTGCTGTACATGGCTTCAGCGGGATCCGCGAGCTCGGTACGCTCTGTGGCATAATCCACGTACTGCTGGGTCGGCAGCGTCCTCTGGCCACGGGCGCCAGCAGATCTAGGGCCCGAAAGAGAACCCGAAAGAGAGCCTGTATATCACTTGAAAGACCTTCTTGGCTGTGCACTGGCCTCTGGGTCACATAAGGCGAAGGGTTGGCGGACATGACAACAGGCTCGGCCGTAGGCGGCCGTGAGAGTTGCATGAGCGACTGGGCCAACTCCAAATACTCAGGGAACTTCTCCACATCGTTGAGGTAGGTTTTGTTCAAGTAGGTGTAATTGGACTCGTAAGGAAAGTTGACTTTGCGCTGCTGAAATGTCGGCAAAGCCTTGGAGCTGACGCGCGAGTCGAAGTACGGCCTTCTGCCGTTGTCGCCATGGACTCCGTTGGGGCGGCCGGCTCCGTTTCTGTTGGCCCTTTTGTTGCCCAACTCGTGGATGGATGGGAGTGTGTGCACTGCCGAGTGTTTCTCAAGATAAGCGTATTTCTCCAAGGAAAACGTGGGCCGCGTGCTGCGGATCAGGTCCAAGAGTCCGTAGCGCCAGTTTTCGTCATGCGGTTTGTATGTGTCGAAGTAGTCGAGCGACACCGTGGGGCCGCGTAGTGGTTTGGCCTCGCCAAGGCTGGGCTGCGAAATGCTGGCCAAAGTCTGGCTCATGCTGGGCAAGGTGATTTTTTGTGATGAGGCTGGCTGCATAAGCTGAGTACTGGGAAGAGTGCTTGGAAGAGTGCTGGGAAGAGTGCTGGGAAGACCACTGGGAAGACCACTGGGAAGACCATGGGAAGACCACTGGGTTGTGGAATAGGCTGTTCAATATGCTGCGAGCTTGGCAGTGTCTTCGAAAGACCAAACGATTCTGCAGAAGGCGACGAGGGTGCAGTGCGGGGACGCTTCAACGCCGGCATCTCGGCCCCAGCATGTGAGTAATCGTTTGTTTGGTCGCTTTGGGATCTGCGTTTTCTCTTGAGTCCGTCATATTCCGACAAGTAAGTGGATGGAGACGAGAAGTTGGATGGCGACACAGAGCGCATTTTGCGGGAGGCAGACACCGCCGCCGCGGCCGAAGAGGCTATTCTGGGCTTAAGCAGAGCAAAGAGCTCGTTGAAGGAAGAGGCCCTGGCGTGGCGATGAGCCCGGGCAAAAGGAGTGTTGACCTGGGTGGCATATAATGGTGACTGGATCATGCTGGATATAACGATATGATGCAAACAGTGTGTGGTGAAAGTTGGTGTCGCTGCAAAATCCGGTTAATTGTGAACTTTTCCGAAGATCGAAGGGGTAGTTTTTTTTCTCAAGTTCCCAAGATAACACAAAGGTTGAAGGAGTCTGGTACTGGGAGATTGCAATGGAGTCAATAACAATCAGGCAATAAGATGAGAAGCACCTGAGTTCAATTGAAGGTTCCGAATTAGTGGTTTGCAACGCCAAGAAAATGCCAATTGCTTTGAGATCAAAATCAGTTCAAATTTAGCTCAAAATGAGATCAAAAACGAGG
This sequence comes from Metschnikowia sp. JCM 33374, assembly GCA_005406065.1. NCBI lineage: Eukaryota > Fungi > Ascomycota > Pichiomycetes > Serinales > Metschnikowiaceae > Metschnikowia > Metschnikowia sp. JCM 33374. Next base: position 85,059 of record BIMT01000049.1, read on the forward strand.
CTGGGTTCTGCTCCGGATTAGGGTTGAAATTGAGATGTCGTGTGAAATCGAGATCGCAGTGTGGATCTGGTTATTGCACGGGAATAAACGCCAAGTAAACAATAAAAACACCGGCCAATCTATTGAATTCGCTTTGTTTGTTTGTTTCAAGATAAGTTTTGAGTCTGTTTATGCGTCAAAACTATTTTTTTTTCCGGTTTCTGTCCAAACAAGGAAGAGTAATTAGGTGATGTGCGGAATATGAAGGATTAGCGTGGGGGAGCAACTCAAGCCGCGAGCGCAAATAAAGACGAAAAAAAGAAACAAAAAATGGGATGTCCAGCAGCAATGGATGATAACACAGAATTCCACCAGGGATAACGCAGCGGAGATTCTGAAAAAGCAAGTATGATGATTGCTTTTGGTATATAATTTTCTATGGGAAAAAAAATATATATGAAAATGAATGGATAGTCAAGGGGACTTTTCTGGAGGTTTGGTCAGATGGCAGATCTGTATATGTTAACGAACGTGAGGCAGTTTGAAGAAAGAGGCACAAAAAAAAGAAACAAAAAAGAATAAAATAAACAGTTGAAGTGTGGGGGATATGCGAGTAATAAATACACAGGGTGAAGCTGGTCTAAGCGGTTTTTAAAAAGAGGGAGAAGAACAGACAGAAGAGAAAAAAAAAAAAAAAAAAAAAAAAACGCCAGATCAGATCCAAATCAACGCATGTATGGAAACAGCAAGCTGCTGGCCGCGAGTAGATCGAAGCCGCACTACATCAAGCCCAATCCAGCCATGGCATGACCCAATCCGGTGTGGCCCAGCTGAGAATTCCCAGATTTGGCCTACCGTACTGCAGGGAGTCCGGCGCGCTCGCTGGCTCGCTCCCCATTATCGTTCAAATGCGGCAAGCGTACTGCATGGGGGCTTTCGGGGGATGGACGGGCGCGGTGGCCGTTGGCTTGGAGAAGCACCAAAGCGCAATTTCCTAATTGTCTAAGAAGCATGTCTGATAAGAGTGGGAGACGTTCAGATCTTTTGCAAGACATTGTGATTTGTGCTGGTGCTTTAGCCGCAGAAAGGGGTGCCGGTCCAAAAATTCCAGGGGGAAGATCTTGACGTGCTTGTGGAACCTGTCGAAGCACACCCACTTAAGAGCACACCCACTTGAGCACACGGGGGAGTGTGGAAAAATGAATGGAAAAGGAAAAGTGTGGTTCAGGTCTGTGCTTTGCATGTGTATGGTGTTTTGAATTTTAGTTTGGTTTAAGCTTATTATTTTTATTGCTTAGGGGGTTTGGCTTATCTGTTGGTGTTCTTATTTATTCGTATATGTTAATCTGAAACACTAGGTGTGACTACTAAACAGACCACCACACATTAGTGGACATCAATGAAGTTTTTTGTATGATTTTTGTATGAAATATTTGTATGACGTTTTTCTCTATGAACACGAAATGACCAACGCTCTCCCGCCATCGGTGCAATCGACGGGATCAAGCCAGTTGCCCGAAAAAAACTGTGCATTTCGTGTTTATTGTATATAAATAGATCAGAGTGATTCGCTCTTGACGGCAGCCCCGCTGTTGGTGCTGGCGACCGTCAGCCGAGGAACCGCGACATTTATTAATAGCTGTTTTAACTTTTGTGAAAACATGGACACACGTGCTTGTTAAATATTCATTTGGTATTGTCAACGCTTTTGTGTTCGCCTCTTTTGCGGCAAAATAAAATGGCCACGCATTCGATCAAACACTTATGTGGAATCTATATTTGGCTCAGCAATCATGTGCCCTAAAACACGCTCCACGCGTTTTCACGCGATAATCAATCATGGTGCTTTTCGTGACGCAGCAGCATTTCCTACTCAAACGACGTCGGGAGATTGGGCCAGAAGGAACTATAAAGCGAATTGAAATCTACTCAAATCGATTTTTCTGAACTACACCTGATCCAATCACTAGACTGAAAGAAATCAAAACCATTTGGCCTTCACCTATTTTTGGGGTCCTGTATATAACGCAAGCCCGGGCCGCTCGGGCATGGTCGTCTTGTCCTGTGTACAGTGCCTCGATCTCAACATTAACTGTTCTTCGTTCATTCGTTATACAGCAATATTGTAAGCTAAACCCTTTCTGTGCTCACTTCTGGTGCTTCTTCTCCTCGACCTTTCTCTCTGCGTCGCCGGCCAAAATGCCCCCTGCAATGCCGGAAGCCATGTGGCCTCCGTTACCCAAGTGAAGACCATCAGCAACCTTGTTCCCTCCCAAAGAGCCTGCGACGGATACAGCGATATTCTTAACGGTGTCGGACATAACTCTTTTGTTCTTGTAGAATTTCAGTGTTAGGGTGTTTGTGGTCACTTGGAGCGCAAAAACTGTGTTATTAGGACCTCGCCCAAATCGATCGACTTATGTGGATGGGTATTTATTTCGAATGGTGGAGGCCGATTCCTCCAGTTGTTGGGTTGCTGTGATTGTGAGCCCCGGCGTGCAGGAACAGCAACGGTCATTAATCTCTAGCTTGGGGAGGGGCAACATTGGGGAAGCGAGCAAACAGCAAACAGCAAAGTTGGTGCGTTTTTGAGGGATGTCCCGGTAGAGGTCTTTGGGCGGTCGTTTGTGTGTTGCTGCGTCATAATTCCTGTAAGCTCAAATTCCTGTAAGTTCAAATTCCTGTGATCTCAAATTCCTGTGATCTCAAATTCCTGTAGTGTGGAATTTCATCTATTGAATATGTTTGGCTTCCATTGGCGGTTCCTACAATACAGTCAGTTACTCCTCTAGTGCTGGATTTTGTGTCACAGTAAGAACGCTCAACAAAATCGCATGCAAAGAATCCCTGATAAGCAATCGAATAATCAGAATGATGGTTATTTGCGAGGTGCAGGACATTCTGGGATAGAGCAACGCTAACTGAAGTAAGGTTGCTCTTCGAGTGCATACTGCGCTGAATAGTGGAGAAACCAATAGTTAGGGTGCCGGTTGATCCCGGCGATTTCACCCTTTGTGCCCTTGGAACGTACACGTGGTGGAATATTGAAAAGGACGGGCTGGACCAGTGTTGGTGAAATTAGTAAAGTGCAAAAGATAGCAACTAGTATTTTGAGCTATGTTTTAGTGTAGTTGCCCTTTCTAGATGTCGATTCCGACTCGGGACAACCTTTACTAAAAGATACCCCAATATATTGATTCGAAAATTTAAAAAGACAAGGTGCTTCTGCCCTCGCTGGAACCAAACACCAGCCGGTTCAAATGGGATCGGCAGTCTGGGTGTAGGCCTGAGCACGACTTGGAGTCTGCTTGGAGGTGCTGACGTATAGATTCAGGAGCACCTGCTGTAATTCATGACAACCCGGTTTAGATGCGTTTTGCGTATACACGGGATTTGCGGGCCAGTAGGCTGTGAGAGTAGTTCAGATCTTCCTTATCATTGAAGGTGACGACAACGAGAGGAAATTCTGCAATACATAGCTCAATTTCGGTCTACGTCTTCTTTTTCTGTAATGTTGGCTTTTGTAAACCCCGAAAACTTGTGTCTTACTATTTGTCGGATCAAATATTCTGATCTATGATGGAATGTCTGCGCCTTCTGGGTCTTGAAATTCCCGGGTGAAGAACAGAGAGGGAACAGACTCGGTCCAAGTACGATGAGAATATTGGCTATTCAGTGAACGGTGGCAATGTTCAAGCGGAACGGCTGCTGATTCCAGTGAAGTCCAAGTTTCTGAAGAAGTGTGCGAGAAGGAGGATCGAGTGGATTTTGGTGTTTTTGTTGAATGAGGTTCAGAATAGAACTAGAGTGTGTGCTCATTGGGAGTGGTATCTCCGGCGTATTCGGATCTCGTTTTTTAGAGTCGCCGCCAATTCAAGGAAAAAGGAATGATTCAGATACCTGACCAAAGCTAGAAGCGTGGATTCTGCAAAAGATGGAGTTGGAGTCCGGGACGATGTCTAAACATATACTTGTACGTGGAGGAACCCTGTAGCGGGCCAGCTCCCCTGGAAATCCAGAATACAGAATGTTTTTTTGTAGCTCAGCAGTCACAAGAAGTGGATGGCAGCAAAAATTCCGAAGATATATTTTTTAGTAAAAACGTGGTCAATAACTCCACTCCAATCAACACTGGGCTCGAACATGCGCACGTGACCTGTTAGTTTCCAATTTTGGTCGTTACTGGCCTATATTTGTAGAGTTTTGTAGAGTTTTCTGGTACAATCAACGGGCTAGTGAGATAGAGTTGGGCTGTTGTGTGAAGAAACCGAAAATTATTGCCCCATGTTTTAAAATAACGGGCAGTATGTGATTTTCATGCCGTCTATTAACTCTCCATTTCGACTAATAAAACGTAAATACGTTTACGCACACGTACGAAAGCCTAGACGATTGGAATCGCCCATTGATTATGAAAGGCGAGATATGACGATAATACTACGCCTTTCGAGGCCACGACACTGCGGCTGCAAAAAGTGCACATGGGCTCATCTAGAGGAAATCACCCTCTTTAGATAACCAGATACAACCAACCATACAACCAAACATACAACCAAACATACAACCCCTAAATCTAGATGCTCTGGATTTGCCATTTAAAGAGCCCTAAAGTGCCAGATGTGGGTATTTTCAGCTCCAAGCTGGGGATTATGCAATATAGAAGTAGTAGATCAAAGGAATACTTTCATTCTTTCATTTATTCAGAACGATTCCTTGGCCGGGGAAATCCCAATGGAATGTGAACCCGAAGGTGTACTGCCGACACGGGAAGTGTGGGTAAACACCAGAAAGATGGGACCTTTTTTTTCCGGTTGATATCGACCTTTTGAGAGAAAATAGACCTACTGTCGACCTTGATGGCCCAGGGCCATGCCTTTTCGTGTACTGCTATAGCGAGGATGATCTTTATAGCCGGGAAAGGTGCTCTCTGAATATACCAGTGGTTTCCAATTAGGCCCATATCCCCACGGGACGTTCTATTGTAAAATCCTGTCCATACATAGGAGGGAATCACGTGCACCTTCAGCAAAATATACCATCAAGGATACCTTTCTTGTGTGATATCGTTGTATCCAGTAGAATTCCAAGAACATTCAGAAATATTACAGTTCACAATAGAGGCTCTTCCCTTTTAAGAGCCTCGAACAGTCATCGTCACGTTCGTTCCGGGATATAAACGAGCGAACCCACGTCTACTTGGTTTCAAGGGCTTTGAAACCAGCCGAGGTTTATCTCAAGAAAACACACCCAAGAGGAACCGACAGAGCAACCGACAGAGCCACACTCCCGAGATGTGCCAAGACCACGGGAATGTTTAACATGGTTAGAGGAAGAAACTGATCATGTACACAGGCTTGCGGCCGATTTGCTCCGAAAGTGGTGCCCACAGCAACGGCCCCCAACAACCCAACCAAAAACCCAATCAGCCCAGAAAGCGTGGCCACCTCGAACATGGTATTTCTCAGAGCAGCAGCCCGCCGGCCAAAAAGGGCGAGCCGTATGCGGCACTGATGACTCCTACGAGTATACGAAGGTGTGCCACCAACGCCATTTAGCAGACGGATTGTGGGGGGTTTCGGGGTCCAGGGTGCTCGGTTTTAAATTAGCACTTGTATATTTGAATCCACGCCATTACCGGTATACAATAAAAGCACATTTGCTGATGTCACTTTAATTCAACGGATCTATAATAGATTGGATTTATAAGGGCGTGATACATCTCTTGCATTCAATAAATGTATTCAAGCCAATCTAACCTCTTTTCCACGAACAAAACACGGGTGAGAAGAGGGCAGTTTACGTATTCCTAAAGCGAGTCTAGAAGAGTCTAAAGCTATGATGTGGTATTATGGAATGCGCTTGCTGGAGGCTGGAATGTGCTTAGCCGCAAAAGCACTGGTCGTTGTGAGCGTCAAGGCCACGAACCATGGCACGTGGTAATGGTTTGTATACTGGCTGGATTGGGACATTTTTTTTAAAGAAACAATTCGTATTACAGGACGCCACTTTTCAGTGTCCTAAAAATCTATATATAGTCTATAGAGAAAAACCTGCAACACGTCTGATTATTGTACGGAGTATTGAAAGCCTCCGGCTCTCCCGAGCCCTAGACCTTCCTACATTAATCGCTGTGTAGGTTGCGTCAACTCGTCTTGGCCTTGCTATGTCCCATGGCCTTCTTTAGCTGCCTATGCAGTAAAGGCTGTACGAATACTTCCCTCTGTGCCTCTGGGCGTCTAGAGCAATACACACGGCGTACTGTTTCGACGTACCAGTTAAGAATGGTCCATAAGTATTGTGTAATGGAGCCAACATTGAATTTAGATGCATCGGAGTTTCGATGTTTAAGAGATTCCACCAGAATTTTGTACATGCACAGTCATTGTAAAGGTGACTTTGAATGTTTTTCATGTTCACCTCTGTTAAACAAAGGTGACATGTGTATCGAGGTACCGATTTCTTTGCGTCATGAACAGGGACATAGAACCCCAAATTAAAATGATGTAATGCACGTAAATCTCGATGTTTACGCCATTCGAATTTGTGAAGTATTTTCCAAAACTTTTCCCATCTACGTATGCCTTTAGCTTCTGGACATAACACAAAAAAATGTGTAGGCATCACTGGTTTGAGCTTTTCCTGTTTCTTCTTACTCAAGGATGTAAAATTAAATGGATGATATCCTTTTTCTTCTTCCTCTGATAACATGAAGCCATCTGCTCCTTTTCCAGGAGCCACATATGACGGCGAACAGCAGCCATGAACTGATCGTGCTTCCAACCATGCAAGTAGAGGGACCAGGAGGTAACAATTGCTGGTGACGGTAGCATCTTTTCTTTAAAAAAAAAAAAAAAAAAAAAAAACAGCGCAATCCTAAAGGAGACATGGTTAAAGCCGTTCAACGGATAGCCCAAAGACACAACCTTTATTGGTCGGAGTCCAATGGGGTCCCTGACAGGATTCCCATGTACTTGATTAACTGCGTCACTGAGAATAGAGCCTCCCTTTAAAATGCCACCAGAATAGTTGTGAGCTTTTCGGAAACCCTTGGTATTTATAAACTTAACGAGAATTTTATGTACTTACTTCTATCAGAAAGCTTTGAATATGCGGCGTTATAAATTCCAATATTTCAAAAAGCGAGGGTAAATGGATACGATCCTTTTCTTAAAAACAGGGTTCTGGTACGGCACAAATATCGTAATATCCAAAAAACGGTGAAAGCCGGGTGTTTCCACCAATTCTATCGGACTCAAATATTCATTAATAATAATTCCCTCAAACGCGTCACTCTGGCATCCCACCGTCAAGAGGCCAAAAGGCGAACAGGCCAAAAGCCCACAGGCCAAAAAGCTAACAGGCCAAAAAAGGAAATATCCAGGAAAGTTGCACCCGGCTTGTATGCACACCCACCTATATCACAGGATTATTCCGTTTCCAACCCAATAAATCCCTCAAATCCCAAAACCTCCAATGCATACCCACCTCCCACACCCCAACCCCAACCCACCCCTTAATCCCACTCATATTGGCCACCTTTTCCGGTGCCTAAACCGTCAGCCCACCCATCGCGGCCTGCACACAAATAGTCTATATGCACCGCGCCTTCTCGGAATAATGCAAAAACCTCGAACGTGGCAGCAGAGTATTCTCTCGTGCAACTGTTTCCAGCATCTTTATTTGACATAAAAAAGGTGCTTCTTGGTGGTTTGTTACTTTCTTTTGACGCTTTTTTGCTACTTCTTCGCTAGGCCGCAGCTTCTTCTCTCGACACTTCGCTTTTCTCCTTCTTTTTTTTTCACAGCCATGAATCTCTCTATAGGAAGAATTAATCTAGTCACGAAACCGGAAGAAGACGCCGGGGTTGACCCCATTGACCAGGCCGAACAGCCGCAGGCGCTGGCATTGTACCAACGCCGAATCGACGACTACGTCAAGTTCATCTACAGCCGCTCTGACCGAAATGTTCGCAGCAACGCCAACTTCCAGAGCCTCAAGAAACACATGGAATGGGTGTACGGAAGACAGACGGTGTTGTTCTGTGTAGACGTGGAGGCGTGGGAACGCAACACGCAGGTGGTGACGGAGATCGGGGTGTCCATCTACGACCCGGAAGAACAGGAAAACGCCCTCACCCCGGTGATCAGAACGTACCATATCGTCATTGACAAGAACCAGAACAAACGGAACGGCCGCTTCGTGCCGGACCACATGAACAACTTCATGGAGGGCACCTCGGTGTTGCTTCCCATGTACCAGGCCAAGACGTTGTTGCAGAAGCTTGTGGATAAGTATTTTGGCCAGTGGGCCACCAAGTGGTGTACTCTTGTGGGCCATGATTTGCGCAACGACATTGACTATCTTGCCAAGATCGGCATCCACGTGCCGCCGCTGTGTCTCCAGTTGGACACGCAAAAGGTGTTTGCCTACTCGCATGGGCTGTATGGAGCCAGTTTACAGAATGCGCTCCGCACGGTGAAACAGCCGTTTGCGTTTTTGCACAATGCCGCCAACGACGCCTACTTCACCGTGATGCTTGCGTTAAAGTTGTGTGACCCCAACGCACGCTTGGCCCTTGGCCTTGATATTTTGGCTGCCGGGGAGAATGTGGGAGATCGTAAGGAGTACACCAAGCTTCCAACAAACACCAGTGTGGCGGTGTACACGGACCCTGAGATTATTCTCCGGGAATTGTCGGGGCAAATTTGAGGGTTGTGCCGTCTTTTTTTTTTTTTTTTTGACTTATTATTCCTTTTTTTCGGATGAGAACGGCCTTCTTAATCAGGGGTGTTTTTGTGGACATTCCATGAGCTCAGAATTGGAGAGAAGTATTCAAGTATTTCTAATGGCTTGTATTTGGTGTGGCTTGGAGTGTGCTGGGAGCTGTGGGGGAGCTGTGATGTGCCAGCACCAATTTCTCCAGGGTGCACAATCACCTTTACAGGGGATTAGGCAGATTCGCCCCTTGTTGTTTCGCCGTTGCAATATTCTGCTCTGTCTTATCGCTCTCGCAGAAATTCCAATACTATTACACTTACCTGATGTCCAGACAAGAACACTTTTGTTTTATTTTGCAAGAAGTCGGTTTTCGTCCACAGAAGACGGGGAAAAGACCACTGGCTCAGTGGACTCCCAATGGATTCGAATGATGACCCAAAACACGATGCTTTGGCCAAAGGAAAGAAAAAATACGAACTGAATAAACCAATAAAGAGAGAAATTTTCAAAAATGGCACCAAAGCCCACTCAGGCATTTCTGGCAACCAGCGCATCCACGGCATCCACAGCATCCACGGCATCCACGGCATCCACGGCATCCACGGCATCCACGGCATCCACGGCATCCACGATTATCTGCTTGAGTGTCTGGGTATAAGCCGAAATGTCCTCCTACCAAAACACTACCTTCTCGTCC